>JAAAKG020145611.1:0-10852 GCA_010014905.2 Druon quercuslanigerum | reverse complement strand
TTTTTGGCTTGCAAATTCATCTCTTTATTTAAAAATTAATCGTGTTGTTTTTTTATCGTTCAAAATTCATATTTTCAAATAGCACCTTCAATTTTTTTGTCTAAAATTATTCATTTTGTAAAAAGTTTATGTTTGAATTTGCGGCCTCATGTCTGTGGTTGAAAATTTAGATATATTCTTGAAAATTCATTTTTTATTGTTGAATTTTTATTTTTTAAATTAAAATTTAAAAATTACATTTTTTCTTCAAAATTCCATTCTTTATATAAATATCATCTGCTTAAATGAAAATTTTAACTGTATCTTTAAAATTTAACTTTCTTCTTATTAAATCCCTAACTCTTTCTTTCACATTTTTATGTTGAAAACTCAACTATTTGGTTAAATTTCAACTAAAAAAATGTTTTTCTAACCTATTAAAATCTTAATTACACCATTCAAATTTCCCCCTCCTATATTTTCCTTTCCAGCCCCCTCCCTCAATTCTCCTACTTTCACACTTCCCCTACTTCCCCTGACCTCACTTTACAATTCGCTTCCCCACCTTACCCCTATTTCTTTACCGGTCAACACTCCACCTTCCTTAATGTACCTCCACTACCCTATTACCCATACGCTCCCTTCCTCTTACAACCCAGCCTCACTTTCAATTATTTAACGTACTAACCTTCCCTAATTTTTCCTTACCTCTTGAAATTAATTTCCTATTACTTCCCCTCACTTTCCCTACTGTCCCAGGCCTCTTTCCCATACTATCCCTTCCTTCAACTACTCTCTAATTTACCTTCTTCCTCTCCCACCATTTCCAATCACTTCCTTTCCAATAATATCCACATTCCACTTTCCCCCTCTAAATTTCCCCATACTTTCCCTGCCATAATATCCCCTATTTTCCCTGACCGAAACTATAAGGTTTTCTAAAGAACCCATTTGAAAACGGAGGTTAAAATAAAATACTAAAAGGAAAATAGAAAACTCAACTATTTGGTTACAATTCTACTAACAAAAATGTTTTTTATATCTATTAGGACCTTAATTAGGTCGTTCAAACTTTTCCCTAAAATCTCCTAATTCTACACCATCCCCCTACTTCCCTTGGCCTCACTTTACAATTTACTTCCCCTACATCCTCCAATTTCTTCCTCTTCTACTTCTCATCTCCTCACTTCCCCAGCCAATAGTCCGTTTCCCCTACATCCCTTTACCGGTCATCACTTTGCCTTCCTTAATATAGCCCCACTAACCTATTAGCCATCGCCTCCCTTTCTCTTACTACTAGGCCTCACTCTCAATTATTTAACGTACTATTCTTCCCTGATTTTTCCCTACTTCCGAAAATTCACTTTCTATTACTTCCCATCACTTCTCCTACTACCCCAGGCCTCTTTCTCATACTAACCCTTTCTTCAACTACCCTCTAATTTACCTTCTTCCTCTCTTACCATTTCCAATCACTTCCTTTTTAATAATATCCACATCTCACTTTTTATCTCTCAATTTCCCCATACTTTCTCTAACATAATTTACCCTAATTTCCCTGCCCGAAACTATAAGGTTTTCTAAGGAACCTACTTAGGAACGCAGGATAAAATACAATCCTAAAAGGCAAATAGAAAACTCAACTGTTTGGTTAAATTCAACTAAAAAAATGGTTTCCCAACCTATTAGGGCATTAATTAGGTCGTTTAAACTTTCCCATCAAATCCCCTAATTCGACACAATTCCCCTACTTCCCCTGCCCACACTTTATTCTTCGCTTCCCCTCCATCCTCCAATCTCTTCGTCTTCTGCTTCTCATCTCCTCACGTTCCCAGCTAATACTCCGTTTCCCCTACTTCCCTTCATCAGTCATAACTTCACCTTCCTTAATCTACTCCTACTACCCTTTTAGCTACTCCTCCCTTCCTCTTACTACCCGGCCTCACTTTCAATTATTTAACGTACTAACCTTCCCTAATTTTTCCTTACCTCTTAAAATTAATTTCCTATTACTTCCCCTCACTTTCCCTACTGCACCAGGCCTCTTTTCCATACTGCCTCTTCCTTCAACCACCCTCTAATTTACCTTCTTTCTTTCCCACCATTTCAAATCACTTACTTTCCAATAATATCCACATCCACTTTCCATCTCTCGATTTCCCTATACTTCCTAATATTTCCCAAGTTTTCCCGACCGAAATTATAAGGTTTTCTAAGGAACCTATTTAAAAACAGAGATTGAAATAAAAAATTCAACTAAAAAATGTTTTCCTAACCTATAAAAACCTTAACTAGGTCTGTTAATCTCCGCCTCCCAGTTTTCCTAATTCCATACTCTTCCCCTACTTCCCCTGCCTTCATTTTGCAATTCGCTTTCCCTTCATTCTCTAATTTCTTCCTCTTCTACTTCTCATCTCCTTACTTCGCCAGATAATACACCATTTTCCCTACTTCCCTTCACCAGTCATCACGTCACCTTCCTTAATCTACCCCCACTACTCTTTTAGCCATCCACTCCCTTCATCTTACTACCCGGCCTCTTTTCCACACCACCCCTTCCTTCAAACACCCTCTAATTTACCTTCTTCCTCTCCCACCATTTCCAATCACTTCCTTCCAATAATATCCACGTCATACTTTCCATCTCTAAATTTCCCCATACTTCCTAATACTTCCCTAATTTCCCCGACCAAAACTATAAGGTTTATTAAGGAACCTATTTGAAAAAGGAGGTTGAAATAAAATGCTAAAAGGCGAATAGACAACTTAAATATTTGGTTAAAATTCAACTAAAGAAATGTTTTCCTAACCTATTAGAACCTTAATTAGGTCGTTCAAAATTCCCCCTTCTATAATTTTCCTCCCCTGCTCTCCCTTAGTTCTCCTGATTCCACACTCTTCCCCTACTTCCCCTGTCCTTACTTTACATTCGCTTTTCCTTCATTCCCCAATTTTTTCTTATTCCACTTCTCATCTCCTTACTTCCCCAGCCAATACTCCGTTTCCCATACTTCCCTTCACCGGTCATCACTTGACCTTTCTTAATCTACCCCCACTACCCTATTGTCCATCCCCTCCCTTCATCTTACTACCCGGCCTCGCTTTCAATCATTTAACGAACTTCGCCTCCCTAATTTTTCTTTACTTCCTAAAATTCATTTCCTATTACTTCCCTTCACTTCCCCTACTGCCCCAGGCCTCCTTTTCTTCCTTCAACCACCTTCTAATTTACCTTCTTCCTCTCCCACCATTTCTAATAACTTTCTTTCCAATAATATCCACATCCTACTTTCCCTCTCTAAATTTCCCCATACTTCCTTATACTTCCCTAATTTCCCCGACCGAAACTACAGGGTTTTCTAAGGAAGGTATTTCAAAATGGAGGTTGAAATAAAATGCTGAAAGATAAATAGAAGCTCTTATTTCAGTTTTTGAACACGTATTTCACATGAGAATAAAATTGCCATTTCGCTGGTTAAACTCTACATACCTGAGTTCCTCCAGGGAATGGAAATTTGCTTGCCCATGAAATAATTTCTTTGCTCAAGAGTAATTAATCTTGCCGGATTTGTTTTTGGTTTATGCAAACTCTTTTCACCATGTAGTCGGGAGAAGAATGGAAAAAGTCGCTGGGCTTGGGCAAACAAGAGCCCCCACTAAATATCTCATTTCACTCTTGAGTTCTCGCATGTTTCTGAACCGAACCGAGTCAACCCTTCCAGCTTTTCTTCGACGTCATGGAATGGCTGTTACTTTTCCCGTTTTAAGAGCCCTTTTCCACCCTTCTGGTTCCGGAATTTTGACCACTAAATTCTTAGATCCCTGCTTCTTTGCCAACGGCACAGAAACGCGACGAATCTCATTTTCAGGATTCTCCGCTCTGTGGAATCCTAGGATTATGCGAGAGATCAGTTTTGAGTTGATTTAAACTGGCAGATTCAGTCCCGACTCCGACCATCGCAAAATTCCAAATCCATTGGTCCTTGGCTTACATGAGAATGAGATGAGTTTTTCTTTTTTAAATCCTTTTTCATTTTATTCTGTCACTGGTAATCTAAAGCTATTTTATTTCTTTGAGGGTGGTACAAAATCACTTTCTATAGAGGAAATTACAGATTTTCGCTTTTTCAAAATTTTGAGTGTTTAGGATAAATTCCTAGAATTTTTTACCACGACTTTAACTAATTCTGTGACTTAGAAAAGTTCTGGAAAAAATATAAATTTAACCGGAAGTAATCTTTGAAATCTAATATTTAATTTAAACTTATAAAACTTAAAAAATATTCACGGGTTCCCGAGATATGACTAAAAATTTACAAGCGTTTTTTGAAAGCTCAAAAAAAAAAATTTTCTCGAATTATGGCAACAAATGTCCAAACGTATCTGCCTCTAGTTGTCCGCTGTCCTGGCATCGCTGGTTATGCCGCACAAAATCTGACGTAGATACGCTTGGACATTTTTACTCGTATCTCGGAAACAGGCCAAGATTTTTTAAGTTTTCTTGGCTTAAATTAATGATAACAACCCAATGAGTGTCTAGTGTAAATTTCAGATTTTTTCTGAAACTTCCATAGGTCATGTCAAAAGTTCAAGTCGCGTCAGAACATTCGAGATATTTTTGCATTTCTTCTTAAACTTGTCAAGTTGTAAATTTTGTTTTGAAAGCTCCAAAAAATATTTGTTTTCGAAATAGGGCAACACATGTCCAAACGTATCTGCCTCGAGTTACAGTAGACGATTACCGCTGTCCTGGGATCGCTGGTTACGCCGAACAAAATCTGACATAGATACGCTTGGACATTTTTACTCTTATCTCAGAAACCAGCCAAGATTTTTCAAGTTTTCTTGAACTAAATTAATGATAACACCCCGAAGAATTTGTAGTATAAATTTCAGATTTTTTCTGAACGTTTCCTAGCTCTTGCGGCCAGTTGAAGTCAAGGTACAAAATTCAAAATTTTTTTCCGTTTTCTTTTTTTTTTATTGTCACCAGTGATTTTTAATAGTACTCGCTCTAGTGTTTTTTTCGAAAAAAAATCGTTGTTGGTCTATTGCAATATTTCTCAATATTTTAAACCAATTTTCAATTATTTTGACTATTTTATTTTTTATTGATAATTAATACTTTAAATTAAAAATTCATCTTTTTTGGTTGAGAATTTAGCTAATTTATTGAAAATTCCTATTTTGTTGCTCCTGAACTTAACGGTTCTTTTAATTTTAATAAAGGTGTGAAGCGGTTTGTTCCAATTTTAAATAAAAATTTTAGTCAAGCTCGGAACCGTGAATTTTTCGAGAAAAAAATCTAATTGGACGCCTCACAGGATCGATTTCATTAGATTATTAAAAACTTTTAAAATCAAATTTAAATTGAAGTCAAAATTAAAATAAAATGAATTTTGAAGTTTCGATTTAGATCCATTTTTCTGCCAAAAGAGAAGTATTTTTTATTTTTAAAATTAAAATAATCTGAGGAAATCAAGCTATAATAAAAAATATATATTTTCTGTTAAAATATTTATAGTAAAAATACATTCTTTTTTTGTAGAAGATTCATAATTTTAATTTAAAATTCTAATATTTAATTATGAATTTCCTTTTTTGTCAAAAATTTATATTTTATATTTAAAAATTTACCTATTTTTTGGCAGATTAGTCTTTTTGGATTAAAAATTCAACAATGTAGTAGAAAATTAAAATATTTTATTGAAAATTAATATACTTCGGTAAAAAATAATTTTGGTTTGTACATTAAACTACTTTGACAGAAAATTATACTATTTGGTTTAAAATTAAACTTTTTCTGCAAATCTATTTATTCAATTTTTGTATTAGATATTTTCTTAAATATTTCTTAATTGTTTCCTCAAATTATATGTAAATTATATTTTTATATAAATTAAATAAAGTTTTTTATTAATCTTAAATTAAATTTTAAATTATTCCATAAATTTTACTTAAATATTTTTTTGTTAGAACTTTGTTCCTCGACTTCAACTCATTCTGTGACTTAGAAAACTTCAGGGGGAAATTTACAACTAATCGGAAGTAATCTCTCAAAATAAACGTTTAATTTAAACTAATAAAATTTAAAAAATATTTACGTGTTCCCGAGATATGACTAGAAATTTCCAAGCGTATCTGGGTCGAGTTTCAGACGTCAAAGTAAAAATTTCGAGATATTCTTGTATTTATTTTTAATGTCGTCATGTTGTAATTTGTTTTTTTTTTAAATGGCAAAAATATATTTTTTTGCAAAATATGGCCACAAATGTCCGAGCATTCCTAAAAATGTCCAAGTGTCGTATTTCAGTCGGCGATTAATACTATCCTGGTATCGCTCGTTACGATGTCTGAAACCTGACGCAGATACGCTTGGACATTTTTTTTACTCGTATCTTAAGAACCCGTCAAGATTTTTAAAGTCTTGTTAACTTAAGTTAAAAATGAGACCCCAAAGAATGTGTGGTGTAAATTTCAGGTGTTTTCTAAAACTTGCTTAGGTCATTCCACAAGTTGAAGTCGACATACAAATTTCGAGATATTCTTGTATTTATTTTTAATCTCGACATGTTGCATTTTTTTTTTTTTTGAAATAGCAAAAATTTATTATTTTTTCAAAATACGGCCACAAATGTCCAAGCACATCTGGGTCGAGTTTCAGACGTCGACGTAAAAATTTCGAGATATTCTTGTATTTATTTTTAATCTCGTCATGTTGTAATTTTTTTTTTTAAATGGCAGAAATATATTTTTTTGCAAAATATGGCCACAAATGTCCAAGCATTTCCAAAAATTTGCAAGCGTCGTGTTTCAGTCGGCGATTAACACTATCCTGGCATCGCTGGTTACGATGTCTGAAACCTGACGCAGATACGCTTGGACATTTTTTTGCTCGTACCTTAAGAACCCGTCAAGATTTTTAAAAGTTTATTAACTTAAGTTAAAAATGAGACCCCAAAGAGTGTGTGGTGTAAATTTCAGGTTTTTTCTAAAACTTGCTTAGAACATTCCACAATTTGAAGTCGACATACAAATTTCGAGATATTCTTGTATTTATTTTTAATCTCGACATGTTGCATTTTTTTTTGAAATGGCAAAAATTTATTATTTTTTTAAAATATGGCCACAAATAAGCATATCTGCGTCGAGCTTCAGTCAGCGATTAGCACTGTCCTGGCATCGCTGGTTACGCTGACTGAAACCTGACGCAGATACGTTTGGACATTTTTACTCGTATCTCAAGAACCCGTCAAGATTTTTAAAATTTTATTGGGTACATTTCAACAAAAGACCCTAAAGACTATGTTATATAAACTTTCAAGAAATTTCTTCAAAAAATTTTCTCGCTATTTAAAAAAAATATTAGTCTCGCGCTGCCCGCACCGACAATTTCCAAATGTACGGTACCTAAGTACCCCAAATGTTAAAAAAGTGTTTTTTACTAAAAAATTATTGTTGAAATAAAAATTTTCACAAGTTTGGAACTTTTAATTTTTTGAGAAAAAAATCTAATTGTACAACAGACCTACTTGATTGCCTTAATTTATTTTAAAAATTTAAATACAAATATAAATTAAATAACAAATTTAAGTAAACTGAATTTCGAAGATTCTATAAGACTTTTAAATTTATTAATTTTTTATTTAAAAAATTGTAATAATCTAAGAAAATCAAGCCGGTTGGATCTACAGTTTAATTTTTTTTTTAAACTCCATTGTTTCAAATTAATATAATTAAATTGAAATTACAATATAAATTCAATCAAATTAAATTTCAAAAATTCTTTTTGACTTTTTTTTATCTTATTTTATCCAAAAAACAAAATTTTTTTATTTAGTAAGCTTTTAACAATATAAATAAATTAAGCCGGTTGAATCTAGAGTTAGAATTTTTTTCTTTTTAAAAAAATCCATTGTATCAAGTGTCTCTGAAATTTTAAAAATTCGATTGAACAACTGCACACCTTTAATTTTTAAAAAAATTTGTTTTTGAAATATTGATTCTTACTTTTGTTAAAAAACTTTTTTTTTACTAACTTCTCGGTTTAAAGTTAAACTAATTTGTAAAAAATGATTTTTTTATAAATGTCACCATTTTATTTTAAAATTTAACTACTTAATCGTAAATAACTTTTCTTGTTGAAAATTTATATTTTTTAGTTAAAAATTACGTTTCAAAAATAAACTACTTTGGGAAGAAATTAAACTGTTTGTGTAAAAATGAAACCTTTTTTTTGAAAATGTATTCATTTTATTTTTGATTAAAAGTTTTGCCTTATTAATTTGAAAAATTTATCCGTTTCTAAGAAAATTCATGCATTAAATAAAAATTTAATAATTTGTTAAAAACTTATACTATTCGGCTACAAATGAAACTTTTTTGTTAAAATTTCATCATTTTTTTGAGGATTCAACTATTTTGATAAAAACTAATCGTATTACTTAAAATATTTCCTTCATGAAAAATTTATATGTGTGAGTGAAAAATGCAGATATATGATCAGAAAATAAAAAAAAGTATCTCAAATCACAAACATTATCAGGTTTCAAAAAAATAGTGGGGGAATTTTTCTTGCTCTAGGCGAACGTTTGGACGTTGTAAAGAAAAACTTTAAGCCGTAATAAACAAATATAATTTTTAAATTTAAAAAAAATGGATCTTCAGGATTTGCATTAGAATTTTGTTAATCTTTTTTATCTAAAAATATAATTTCTGCCAAATTTAGGGCAAATTAAATAATTTTTGATTTTATTCTTCTTAGCATTAAAGTTTGAATATGTTCCATTTCATGAGAAATACAATATTTCCGTTAAAGCAATAATTTTTATTTATAAATACAATTTTTTAATATTTTTTGTTACAATAATAGTTTCAAATTATTTGTTTAAACAGAAAATATTATTTAAATTATTTACACAATTTCAAAGTTTTGAAAATTTATATTTCCTCATTTTTCATGATGAGTTTCTTAAACAATAACAATCTATTGAAAATTCAAGAAATTTATAAATAAATAAAATGGTATAAATTCATAAATTTTTAATTAGAGTTAAAGAGGAGAGAAAAATAATGGAGACAGAAGCCCAGAATAATTTAATTGCTCGTTAATTAAACTGTCGAAGTGGTCGTTATACCAATCCTTTGAATTAAACAAGAGTCGGGATGAAACTTTAACGGGAAAAATACGAGAAAATTTAAAGATCAAACAACGATGATTAAAATTTTTTTCTTCGGCTTAATCTTTATCCTTATGGATGAATCTAGCAATTAATGACTTGGAAAGAAAAAGAGTTATTGATTAAGAAGTATTTTTTTTACTAGGAACAGAAAATTTGAAAAGTAAACTAATAACACCAGAATTGGGACATTTTTACCTCTCTAAAATTGTAACAAATAATTTTCAAAAAGAATTCACAAATACAAATATTAATAATTATTTACAGTATTCAATTCTGTAAATATGTATGTAATTCTGTAAATCAATTCTTTTATCTTCGTTTGGTTTATTATTTAAAATTTTAATATTTTCAATATCAAAATTAAAATTGTGAGAGTTTATATAAGCATGTTTAGCTAAAGCAGTATTATCTTTATTATTTTCAACAGATTTTTTATGTTCATTAATTCTAGTACCTAAATTTCTAAAAGATTGTGCAATATATATTTTATTACAATTTAAACATGGTATTCTATAAATAGTAATAATTTTATGATGTTTATGAATTAAATCTTTTATACTTGGAAAAAGAAATTTATTAAAAGTATTTCATCAAAATCATTAATATATGGCATTACGATAATTTTATTTTGATTTCAGATTTTAAAGTTTGTTCATCTATATCTTTAAATTTAATAATAGTTTTATAACGTTCTGGATATACATTTTTTGTTAAGGTGTCTTTTACAATGTTAAAATTTTCCATATGAAATTTAGAATCAGATAATTTAATTGCTCTGTCGACAAGACCAAAAATGACACTAATTTTGTTGTTCATTGGATGATGTGAAGCAAAATTAAGAAAGCGTCCTGACCAAACTGGTTTTCTATACCAGTTGGTTATAATTTTGTTATTTTCTATCAAAAGTGCTGCATCTAGAAAATTGATTTTATTTTTTTAATTCAATAGTGAATTTTAATTTTTTATCTGCTGAATTAAATCTTTGAAGAACATCATCTAGATTATTTTTTGAAAGACAAATTAATGTATCATCTATATAACGGTAATAAAAAATAATATGATAGTCTAAATTATTTAAAATTTCATTCTCTATATTTTCTATTGTGATATTAGCGGCTGTTGTAGAAATTGGTGAACTTATATGAACACCAAGAATTTGTTTATAAAAATCATTATTGAATTTACAATAAGAAGATTCCAAGCATAAACTGAGAACCTCATTAAAGTTTTTTTAAATTTTAAAATGTATATTGTTTCAATCCCTTCCATTTTTTATTTATGGATTTTATAAATAATTTCCAGGATAAGTTTTTATACATGGAAACAATATCTAATTAGTCTAGGAGCCAGGTACAGTCTCGTGGCCTTTTCAATTCTCATGAAGCCACCAAGGTTTTTTAATGTATTTTTACCTGCTGAATCCAAATATTTTGGGTGGCTCTTCGCCCGAGTGGTCATTTTTTTCTTATTAACATTTATTTAGCAATTAATAGGAAATTTGATTTTTTACCAAACAAAAATTTTTTTCAACTTTTTTAGTACATTTTGAGTCGAAAAGGTCCCTAGTAACTTTTCTCCCGCACCCATACACTTTTTTTATAATCCGAGTCCACTTCATATTTCCTTAATGTGTATATTATCATTAAAAAATATTTCCAGTTCGTTTAAACAAATAGCTTTTGAGTGGGACG
>JAAAKG020145610.1:0-10852 GCA_010014905.2 Druon quercuslanigerum | reverse complement strand
CAGCTTCAATTGGGAAAAACTTCAAAGGCCAGCGATCGAACCGCGGAATTCTAACATGAAAACCGAGCTTGATTGGTGCTACTATATATTATTATAAAAGTATCATTTATGGGCACCCTTCTTTATTAATCTTTAGCTGTATAAAACAATATCAACGTGGTGCATTCACAGGAATATAAAAAGGTGATTTTTTTGCAGAAAATTTACTTGTAAACTTATAACTCATAATTAAACTTATTATTATTAATAAATTATTATTTATAATAAACTGATAAACATTATTTAATGTGCACAGTTGTAGATTCGATATGTGTTGTATTGATACCCAGCCATTTTTGAAAGTACTTTGTGCTGTAAAAAAATTTTAAAGTTTTTTTAAAGTAAATTTTACTCAAGCGTTATAATAACTTAACTTTGACAGCCTTTTTTAGAAATGAGAACTGGCAGAATATATTTTACTTTGAATTCTTTGCGATTTTACCCATTCGACATTTTTTTCCATTTATTCTACGTCAGACATTCAAAGAAATAGGTTTTTTTAAGAAAAGTCAAAATCAGTTACAGACTTTAAAGAGATATCTATTATTATTTAGAACTTCGTTAGTATAATGAAAATTTGTTAATTTCGTCACAAACCGCAGCATTTTTACAAAAAAGGTAATTTCGACAATTTTTTTTGTTTTCAAATTTAGTAAGGCTTTTTAGCGCACCAGCAGGAAATAATTACTAGTGTTAGACTGGGATGAAGGTAAAAATTTCCATAGTGGAAGTAATGAGAGATAGAAAGAATTTATTGAAATGCTTCATATTAAAAAAAAACAAAAAAGGTTAGCTGTTAATTTAGAAACAAGTTTGAATAAATTAAACAAAAGTTATTCTAATATTATTAATTATGCTTAGCCGTGTTATTTTATGAAGTTTTTTTTGTTTTACATTCTCTATTTCTAAAGTAATTATGACAGATATTGCTATTGTGTTTACAACAAATTAACGTACTGACCCTTATTCGATTTTCAGGTATCAAATAGAGAACACTGGTTCTTCGTTGCTGTCAATTTCTACCTTTTACGTTTGCATCAACTTGATTATTATACGTTAAAATAGTATGTTTAGGTTGCAGGAAGAATATTTGGTGTTCCGTGTTAGCATTATAAAATCCCCGTTACAAGTGATTAAAAATTATATGTAAAACTATCAATTTTTAATTAAGAATACATTTCTACAAAAAAAATATATCCTTATTTTGTAATAATTTCTATTATTTTCCAGAATAGCGGCACTGTATGAGTACCGAAACGCTGAAAATGATATTTTGTTTATTTTTAATGTCCTTTATTGTTATAGGATAATAATAAAAATTAAAAAAGGCGAAAGAAAGAAACAAGGAAGAAAGGGGATGTGATCGGTTGCTTCTATTTTTTGGTTTTGCCTGAAATTTTAATTTTTTTATTTTTGAGATTACAATAAAAGCATTATTTATTTGTTAATTGTGGTGCAAATTTGCTTGTTAGATACTTATATTTTCCAGGAGTTTGCATTTATTTAAAAATTGAACTTTAGAATAAAATGTTTAGGTTAGATATTATTCTAATTTGAACATCTTAAATTCAGATTTTTAAAATAGAATATGCAAACACATAAGTAGGACCTGGATTTCATTCACAAGAGTTCGACTAAAGTGTGTGGTACAGCGGTTGTTGGAAGAATATCCGGTGTTGCGTGTAGCATAATAAAATCACCGTGGAAGTCAATTAAAAACCAAAATTTTACTTTTGGAAGAAAAATATTTTTTAATCTCCACCAGTTTCTTCATAATGACGTATACAAAGTTGGCTTCTTCCTTGTACCAATTATTGATAAAATATATCTCCCAAGCACAAATTTGACGTGTACACAATTCGTGAGATGAAAAACACAGAATAAATTATACATTGTATTAAAGCACGAGAATAATCACTAGTTAAAGAGTTGAACTAATTCTTTTCTAATACATTATTCAGTTTGTCCTAAGTTTAAAAGATGCAGAGTTTTTCTGTTCTTTGCCATCATCCTTCGAATTCCTAAAATAATAGAAGCTATTAGCATATTTATTAAATCAAATAATTAGTTTAGACGAATTAGAATATTCAGCACTTATCCTAATATACTGTCTTAACCTATCTATCAAATAATAACCGGTGTACCGCATTGCGATAGGAGAAATATTGCTCTGTTAGCCATATTCTATGAGACATATTATTTTTGCCATAAAAGCCATGCATATAAACTGAGTTTTATGCGAAACCACATTTGAACATGTACCCTGTGTATAAATTCGACAATCATTATAACCTCAGATGATGCTTTTGATGACGTGATATATTCTCTCCTTATCGTGTTTGCAAAAGTATTCCATCGTGGATGTTTGAGAAGACCTGGATCTTGAAGACGTAGATAATGAAAGAAGTTACCAGTTTTTATAGCATATGGAATTCGCAAAACATGTTTCTGATCTTTATTTAAGATTTTAAATATTTCATCAATAATTGTAAACAATTCTAAATCTATTGCTTGGAAGTAAACCACAGGTAGTAATACACATCCAGAAAGCATAGACAAATTAGGTTAGGAAAATGGTTTGGGACAAGATACTCTATCTACTTGATGTAAAAGTCTTCGCAATGGAAGTGGCGATTTCTTACGTGTTGCTTTAATTCAATCTTTTTGCCCTTGGTTTTACTTTTTTCTGATTTTTAAAATCTGTAATTAGAAAAGGTTCAAGAAGATTCGCATCATTGAATATAGTTGATACGATAAGTACTGTAGCCCGAAAGCTATTTCCATATTTTTTGAATACGAGATAAGATTCTTTAAGAAGAATCCAAATTTCATTAGAAGAGCTCATTTTTTTTGAAAGAAGCATTCTTGCAATAAAAGTTTAAGATTGTCAGACTCACACGTTTTTATTCCTGTTTATCGTTTTTTTATTCCTATTCGAATATGGGCATTTCATTATCCATTTGGCATTTGAAAATGTTTAAATCAGCATGCAGCTTGACATGCACATGACGTTCTTTGAAATCAAATGACTTAAGCTCAAAACTCTAAATATTTGAGATTACCTGAAGCCTTGACAATAAAATAGAAAGTTGAAAACTGACTTTTATTTAAAACTGACATAACTCACTTTCTTTTTGTGGCACAATAGGGATGTTGCTTGAAATCAGATAAAACGATGTCTTGAATCTTTTGTAGCTTACTATTATATTTAAAGAAGAAAGAATTTTTATTGTAGAAGAAACATGTTTTTGTTTTTTAATGAAGTTGAAATATTTGTCTCCCTTGGGGCATTATTTACCGAACGCATGTATTAGTTATATATTTTTTCCGTCACTCATTGCATGAAAATTCAAACTACCTTAAATCTGCAAATAAAATAAAATATTAAAAAGGTTTCTAAACATGAATTTCAATATTTAAATGTCTCTAAGCAGCATACCTGTATTATTATCAAATAAAAATTAATAATAATTACTCAGAAGAGGGTCGAAATAGTCTGCAACAATACAAAGTTTGGCTTATTTAATTCTAATTAGGATTGAACACCCAGAACAAGAAATCTATTAAGCCACGGCCGATAAAATAAATTAAAAAGATTTAAGAACAAATAAATTATCTATAAAGAAATCAATAAGCTTTTTAATCTCAGCAGTCACTTTCAGAAATATTTCCACAACATTTGTAAATAGTCTTGAAAAATTCCGGTGTCAATTCAGACTTCTGTCGGCTTTCAGCATACGATTTAATTTCAACGAAAATTATCTAGTAATGAAAGAAATAAGTTAAAATAAAAGAAAAATTTAAATTTGAACGTAAAAAGGTTTTTTTGATTTTAAATAAATTTCTTTAAGTTAAAGAACCTTTCCTTTAATGAAGTGCCCGATTTTTTTTCTTTCTTTCCTTATTAAATAAAAATATCTCACAAAGCCGTGCTTTTATTAGGGCTTACATCACTCATAAGATAAGAAATCTAGTTTATCTTATATTCTCCACTGAAGCCCCAGAAAATCATTATAATCTAATCTGAATTTATTTAAGGGAAATAAAAATTTATGCTCAGCGATTGTGTTATAGATCGACAATAAAGCACTATAAAATACTTTCCTTTTCTAAAATCAATTATACTTTAGAAATTTGATATATCTCTACCTGGTACAAATTTTGCACGAACATGTATCTATTCAGGACCTAGTTTATTAAAAATTAGAATTAGATTTATTATACGTATTCTTTGGAACCTTGATCTATGTGAATGTTTATCTTAACTCTTATTTCTACTTTTGTAATTTTCCTGATGTTTTTAAATGTTCTTTACGTTTTAAGCTGTGGAAATATGAATAAAGCTGTGGATTAATGAAATATTATATAAATTTACTTTTTAAACCCAAAAAACAAGATTTAAATATTTAGGGCAAACTGTTTTACTGGTACCATATACCCGATCGTACTTAATACATTAGCGAGGACTATACAATTAGACTTGAACTTATGCAGAACTTCATATTTTGAGCTGCCTCCGTCGTGTAACTGATTCTGAAGTTTCAACAATTTTTCCCAAGTCTATATTCTGTCTTGCCTCGCCAAATTAAAAAGAATTGAATCCACTGTTTCTTCTTTTAGAGTTAGTATCACTGTCTCAGTCTTCACCTAGAAGAAATGCGATTGATCTGAATCGTTCTTCTAAAGGTTATCCTTCTAGGATAGTCTAAGTCTTCTCCAGAGAGTCGTCCTCCTTATGCCAGAGTGATGGTTCCGCCTACTTGACTTCATCCTTCTTTCGGTAGGAAACTATATGGATTTGAGGACCTTGAATTTATTGAGCTCATTCCTCGCACGATTCAGGAACGGGTATTCCTACTTCGAAGATACACCTTTCCTGCTAATAATATAATCAAATTTAAAGTTGCGCGCAATTCTCGAATCCTCGGACCTCCACTAACCCAAGAACAAATTGTTTTATCTTCATACGACGGTGATGCATTTGCAGTATTGCGCAGTACTTTTGTGCTTGAAGAAATGTATATGGTTCATAATCACGGGTACAGATCGGCAAAAATAAACGCTAGAGGCCACATGGTTACCCTTGTGACCTCAAAAGAAATTAATGATACTTCATTAGATCCCAAACGCATAATAAATACCCACATTTTGCTGACCTAACTGAATTTTAAATTAGAAATTTAGTTTTATACTTGTTCTAATGCTAGCACATTGACGCAACATCTGTCCTTTCCAGCAGCGTAAGCAAACGTGCACATAACCTTGGAGCACGTTGGATTTTGTAGGGTGCTATTCAAAGTAGTATTCGAAATATCGCGATTATCTACCAAATTTATGTTGAGCTTAGTGTAATCATAAATGGGAAAACGCCCTTCTGGAGTTTTTTGGCAACTTCTTCTTTTCTCAGTCGAGTTGATATAGAAGCAAAGCTATTAGAAAATTTATAATTGTGGCTGCGCAGGACAATGCGAAAGTCTATTTGTGAATTTTTTTAAAAACTTGATTAAACTAACTGAACTTAATAGTTGATGTCGTCCTTCCCCTCTTTCTACCTTCATAATATCACAAGTAAGCTGCAACAAAAGAAATCATAAAAATTGAATGTATTAAGGTTCTGTAGCCTGGAAGCTTTTGTCAATATTAGTCAACCAGTTTTTTTCAGAAGCGAACGAATCCACGATCGATACCACTCGTTTACGAAAATACTTTTTCGAGAAGCATTATCAGTCCAATTAGATTATCCAGCCTCATTTAGAGCTTTTTTGTTAAAAAGAAATTCAACGCTTCACTTACCAAAAATGAAACGCAAATTTCTGATTTATTCACTCTATCTTTGCGCAATCGGCTTTTAGAATTTAGGCGACTACGCATCAAATTATGCAAATTCATTAAATCTTAAAAAATTTGTGCGCAATTTTAAAATTAAAAAACCTATAAAATGTGTGCAAGCATGTCAAATGCAGCGATCTTAATATACATCAGAAACGAATTATAAATTTTATAGTTCCGCTTCTGTCTGTACAATTCTACCTTCACTGAACAAAAGTTTAGTAGTCCTAGCGTTATAACTAGACTCTCCGCCTAAAGACAGCTGGGTAATTATTTTAAATTTACTTTTGACCCGCAAAATCCATTTCTCGGATGCAGATGGTAGCTGTACGTATAATTTAGATAATGAATAATAAGAACAATAAAGTAGCCTCAGCTTGGCTTAAAACTTTTGTTTCCAATCAGTTTTTAAAATTTATGTGAATAAAAAATAATGGATTGTTTAAATAATTACGTAATGCATTAAAACTAATTTACTGCTACCAACAATGACAATAAAGAAATACGATTGTTTTCGATATTGCTATGATTTTATTTCGTAGACAGTCGTAGATAATCATCATAATGCTCGGCATGTTTTGATGAAATCCTGAAGCATGAGTTCAGTTTTTCGAAAATCCAAAATTTCCCCGTGTTAATTACATATTTGAAATTCAAATTATAAAAAATTACGGAAATAGAACAGTTACAGGGTGAGAAGCCCTCTATAATAAATAATAATTTCAATGCATCTATGGATAACCCTAATATACAGACAAAGATATACACATGTTCCAGGCCAAAAACACTGATTTAGAAATTTCCTCAACAAAAGACTTGCAATTTGAATATTATTCAATACGCCTTTTAATATTCCCGGCGACACCTGTGTTTGTTCTTTAGACGGATTATTAATAGCCAAATATTTATGAAAAACAAAGTCGATGCTTACATCATTAACAAGATGAGAACATCAGTATACAATACAAAATAACTTCGACAGCCAGAATAATTATTGTTTATAGTATTACCCGAACTCTTTATTATTACGGTTAACAGTTTTTCCATAGTTAAAAAATGTGGATTTGTTCTACTTCGTTCCTTTCATTGGCAGTTATTCTTGACTCAATTGGTGAATATAATACTGTAATAATTTCTATAGTTTGAAAAAATATTTTGAGGGTTTCTGCAATTAATAATTTTTTTCATCTCATTTTGATTTTAAACTAATTTATGTACACAGGAAGATTTTTAAACACATACCATATAGTCGGTTTAAATTTCTTGAACTTTTGAAAAAAATTAAAAGTTCAAAACTAAAGCTTCTTTAAACTGACATGACTCGCTTTTTTGTTGAGACGCATTTCCTTTAGAGACAAAGATTTTTATACAAAGTTTGGCTTATTTCATTTTTAAACAAACTTAACACCTAGAAAAAGACATCTATGATGCCTAGGGTGATTAAGAGAAAAAAAACAATTAAAGAACAAAAAATAATTTTTTTAAAAAGTTCATCCACCATGGTCTGTAGATTTGCCGAATACTTTTTTTCTTTGAATGAAAATAATCAAAAAATAAGGAGCAACTTTTAAAATTTTGAAAAATTGCATATTCAAACGTAAAATGATGTCTGCAAATCAAAACAAATTTTTTGAAATATAAGAAAATTTCCTTTCATGGAGTAACCCAACTTTTTTCTTTGTTGCTTAATTAAATAAAAATATCTCGCAAGGCCAAGATTTTATCGGGGATTACATCGCTTATCAGATAAGAAATTAAGTGTATCTTACATTCTTCAATGCTGCTCTGACGATCATTATAATTTAATCTACATTTATTCCCGAAAACTGTATTGTGGATGGACAAACAAGAAAAACAAACCTTATTTTTTTATCATCTTCAACAATAATGTTTCATAAATCGTATATTATACTTATTAATAATAGTTTCTACCTTAACATAGATCGTTTTATGGACTAAAGTTATTAAAAATTCGAATCACAGTTATAAGTATTTTTATGAAGCTCTGGATTAATGAAATATTCTTTCTATTTATTTTGTAAAAATGAAAAAGCAAGCCCTAATGTTCAGGGCAAACTTATTTTTCTGGGATACTCGTCTTGAATTAAAAGAACTTTGCAGCTCATAAGAGGAGCAGCAGTTTGACTGCGAAAGGACAGTGTGCGTTATGGGAAAAATCACTCATGCCAAGAAAATTTTCATATTTTTAACTGCCTTTGTCGAGTGACTTATTCTGGAGTCTAAACAAATTTTCCGAAATCTGCATTCAGTCTTGTATCCCCAAATTTCGAAAAATGTAAACAATAATTGCTTGTTTCAGAATTAGGATTACAATCTCAGTCTTCGTCTAGAAGAAATGCAATTGATTTGAATCGTTCTCCGAAAAATTCTCCTTCTCCTGAAAGGTTCATGTCTAGGTCTCCTCGAGGGAGACGTCCTCGTCTCGCCAGAGTGATGGTTCCACCTACCCAGCTCCCTTCTTCTTTCGGAGGGAAAGGATATGGACTTGAGGACCTCGAATTTCTTCGGCTCTTTCCTCGTGCGAATGAGGAACGGGAATTCGTACTTCGGAGATACACTTTTCCTGCTAATACTATAATCAAATTTAAAGTTGCGCGCTATTCTCGAATCCTTGGACCTCCACCAACCCAAGAACAAATTGTTTTATCTATACACGATGGTGACGTCTTTGCAGTATTACAGAGTACTTTTGAGCTTGAAGGAATGTATATGGTTTATCATAACGGTTACAAACGGGCCAACATCAACGCTCGAAGCCAGATGGTTACGCCAATGACCTCGAATGAAATAAATGAATCTCCATTGGGTCCTAAACACCAAATGTATAGATGGTTTCAAATAAAACGAGTACCCCACGTGTGAACGGTGAACCTTCTCAAAAAAAATCTACGATTGGCTAGCGTCGTTAAATTAATAATAATACGCGAAGAAGTTTTTTAAAAGTATCTTGAAAGTATCATTGTTATGTGATTTGGATGGTAGAGGAAAAAATGTGTCAGTTCTACTGCTTGCAGATTCACCGTAACATTTTTTCTATCCAGCAGCGTCAGCAAACGTATATATTATATTGAAGCCTGTTGATTTTTGTAGAGTGTTATTTAAAATTTTATCTAAAAATAATTCTAAAGTATGGATAATTATGTTGTAGATTTACGGATAATTTAGAAAAACAGCAACATCCTTGTATAACTCTTATTGAATGTCAATAGCGATTATAAAGTTTCGCGATTATCTACAAAATTTATGTTTAGTTTAGTGTAATTATTAATATGCAAGAAGTAAGTCAAGTGACTACTTGCTGTCAATCTATCTTCAATATTCCTTAGCAAGCCTTATTTAGAAGCGAATGAAATAAAGAAATAACCTTTAAACTTAAAGTACCAAAAACGAAATGCAAATTTCTCATTTACTCGGTACGTCTGTGAGAAATTAGCTCTTACCTTAAATTATACTTAACACGGACAATTCAATTAGATTTCAGAACGAAGTTGGATAATTAGAACAGTGTTTGAGAGATAAGTAATTTATTTCGGTTACTACTAAGTATTAAGTAAAATGAAATAATAAGTGTTTATATTTTTAAGAAGATACATTTTAGATTTAAAGGTTCAACTGTTTAGATAATAGTTTAATAGTTACATTAAAAAATCAATAGGTTTGTTTTTTAAGTCGCGAGCTAATCATACATTTTTTTACTTCATCTTATACTTTTTTTTATTTGTACGTAATGTAATACATACCAATATTTAAAGCAAATAGATTTTGTGACTGAAAGCGAAAAAACCCTGCTTTGGACGGTCGTACGAGCTTTAAAAAATAAAACCACTACATGATTGCAAAACGAAATGTCAATCGAGACTCTTCGCCGTCAGGTTGTTGCTTTTCATACTAGAAGGAATTTGAATATTTCACTTAACAAAAATGAAATGTAAATTTTTTATTGCTCGATTTATTTTCTGATCTACTACTAATTTGCTGAAGGCTGGTGTATAAAGCACAAATTAATTATAACTGTTGCGGTTCAAGTTTTCTGAATGCACTCCTCCTTTCACTAAAAGAAGTTTAGTGGGACTTGCGTTATAACTGAACTCTCCACCTGACGACGACTGGCTGATTATTTTGCACATGATTCTGTCTCAAAAAATCCATTTTTCGCATCAAAGTGTTAGCTGGATGTACACTTTAAGCAACGAATAATAAAAACAATAGTATAGCCTTAGAATGGGTTAAAACTTTCATTGACAAAGGGCTCGTGTGAAAGTTAGAGATTCTATGTGCTCTGAAATTAGATTCTGCTTATGAATGATGGTATAAGACAGAACGTTACGAAGTATAGATTTGTATCTCTCAGATTTTTAAACGTCGGAGTATGGGAATTTTATAAGATATTTTTGGAAATCTAAAAAAAAATGATAACGTAGACAGATTGGATAGCTAATGCTAACATAAAAATTTAAAGAAACCGGAAGTGCATATCGATTGGAAGATGCAAACTGCGGAAAATACAAAAATGCAACCATTGAATTTGGATCGCAACGAACAAACAAAAAATGCCCGTATTTTACTCTAAAAAAGTTTGTTTTTTAAATTCCGTACAGAACTTAAAAAGAGGAAAGATAAATTAGAAGGCCGCCAACCACATCTCCTTCATTCTTATTTTCCTTATTTACTTTTTTTTGTCATTATTACACTGAAAAAATTTTGGGCAAGCCGCGCGCCCACGTGTTAGAGCTGGAACACCAAATGCGTCGCGCGCTGATCGCCTACAGCTTGCTACAAATCCTCTCTCTTATTGGGCACTCTCTGTACCCACATTAGAACAGCTGTAGTACCAACAGTGTTGGTACTGTAACGCTCCCTTCTGGCGGGAGCACGGTATCACCACACCGAGTTTCGCGCTGAGATTGTGTTGATTCGATAAACGGTTTGTTATTTATTATATTTTTGTTTAGACATTGACTAT
>JAAAKG020145609.1:0-10852 GCA_010014905.2 Druon quercuslanigerum | reverse complement strand
TCTTGTCCTTTTCCTGCTAGCAGTAGAGCTTAAAGAAGATGTTGATATTCCCCCATCAGATTGATAAACATCTTCACATGTCTCTGCCACCGTCTTCGCGGTTAAGGATACATCAAATACTGGTTATCCATGAAGAGTCGGATTCCTTTAATCGTTGAGGACTTTCCAAGACTCTCAAGCTTTTGTTGATGATCTCTAAGCATCTTGCGTATTTCTCTTTGTTCATGGGTAAAGTCATTTGCGAAAGAAACATTCAAAGAGCGCAGATTTTTAGCCTTCTTAAATATCTCACATTTTAATATCGAGTTCGTGAATGTAACTAGAACAGGTCTTGTTGCTTCTTTTCTTCCAATTCTAATAGTTTTTTCAAAACAATCAAATGGTATACTTATTTTAGCTTCTTTAAAAATCTTCGTGGCCGTGTCCAAAAGGTTCTCGTTAATCGTCGAATCATCCTTCACGTTGTAAAGAAGAATATTCCTAGATCTTTCTTTTATATCTAAAAATTCGATCTTTTCTCAAGAAAATTAATATTTTCCTTGAATTTTTTCTTCTTCTCTTCCAAAAGATGACATCTGGCTTTTTAAATTTTTAGTTCTTCCAAGATTTTTTTATCCGGGCTCTTTGACACTTTAATATCTTCCGTCATTTGCTGAACATTTGCTCCCGTTGTTTTTACATTTTCTTGAACTGATAGTAAAAGAGATTTTAGCTCTTCGTTGGTCGTCATTACTGTCGAATTAACTCACCCTTTGAACCTCAAAATCCTTAATCAGTAAGATGAATTTTCAATCGACAAGATTAATTTTCTCGGGGTGGGCGCTAGATCGGGAAAACGGGAAATGACCGGGAATTTTCTGAAACCCGGAAAAACCGGGAACTTTTTTTTACCAGGAATTTCACAAACTTTCAGAAGGAAAATCTGTCCAAGTTCGATTTCACCTGTTTTTAAAATAATTAGTTGAATTGATTTTGTTTACAAATTATGATATCATTCTGTTTACAATGCGTGATTTCAACTAAAATCAAGAATTAACAACCAAAAAGTTGATTTTTCAACTAAAAAGCATTCTTCACCAAAAATATAAATTTTCAAGAAGGAAAGAATTTTTTTAAATGAAAATAGATCAACTTGACAATCTCTTTGTTAAAATTTTAGCTACTAATATCAATGCTCAAACAAAAAGTTAAATTATCAACTCAAAAATATGAATTTTAAAACAAAAAATACAAATATTCAATAAAACGAAGAATCCTCTACTCAAAAATTAAATGTTTAGCCAAAAATATGAATTTATAAAAGAGATTGATTTAGTACCAAGAAAGACGAATTTTGAATCCAATTCAAGAATTATCAAACAAAAATTAGAATTTTTAGAGGGCGATAGAATTAACGAGATGGAAAAAAGAAGGGAGGGAGTTCTTGAATGCTAGAGACATGGAAGATGGAACTGGAGTAAACTATGAAGAATTTGAGAAAAAGGATAGGGAAAGACAATTAATAAAAAGATGGGGAATAATTAAGGAATCAAAATGCAATAAATGGTATAAGATGATAAAAAAGAAGGTTTAGGTACCAAAGTATTTAAAAAAGAGATAGGGAGAGAGAAGGTGGACCAGAATAGAAAAATTTAGATTGAGAAACGAGGTAAGAGACGGGAGGTATTGGGAAAAGGAAGAGAACAGAAAGTGTAGAATATGTGAATGGGAGGAGGAAACATGGGAGCACGTGTAGGAAGGATATAGAAGAGAAATGGAAGAAAAAGGCAGCTGATAAGAGAATGTAATTAAGATTCTAAGGGAGGATGGATTAGGAGAAAATTGGATGAAGGAGTTAGAGGGTGCTAGGGGAGCAAATGAGAGTGAATGAAAGAATTCATGTAAAAAAAGGGTAAATTGGAGGACAAAAAAGTAAAAAAATAAGGAAAAGGAAGTCGCTTGGATTAGAAGCGTAAAGATTGTAAGTAATGGATCGGTAATAGCATAAGTAAACTAAGATGCGTTTGCATTCTTATTCTCTCTCTTTCTCTCGTTTGCACTTGCAGTCTCGCTTTCGACCGCTCGCTCGCTCAATCGTATGCTAAAAAGTCCTAAATTGCGCTATCTCGGGAAATAGAGATAAGGAACTAGATATAAGACTTTATGTACATAGTTGTAAATAATTGTAAATATTAAGGTTAAGATTTTTTTGTTTGTTTAATATGTAACCGGAAATATTGTAAGGAATCGAAGTCATATAAACTCTTAGGGAGCACATTATGAATAAAGAAGAATGATTTTCTAGAGAAAAAGGTTCATTCACTTTCAAAAATACGAATTTTTAATAAAACTCAAGAGTTCTGAACTTAAAAGTTAAAATTTTATCCAAAAAGATGAATTATTAAAATGAATGATAATAATTTTTTAATGAAATTCAACCGTTCTAAACTAAAAACTTAATGTTTCAACTAAAAAGTATAAATTGTTTAGGATTTTTTGAATTTGTGAAATTATTGAAATAGTTGCAAAATAATTGATGTCTTTGTGTACTCTTTTAAATCTTTTAGAAAGTTTTATGAAATAATTAAGGCCTTCGTTACATCTTCTAAATGTATCCGAATTCTTTGCGAAATATTTGATATCTTTGAGAAATCATTACAATCTTTGTGAAATCTTTGATAATCTTTGCGAAATATTTAAAACTGTTTTGAATTATTGGTAATATTTGGGAAATCATTGATGTCTTTGTAAAATATGTAAAATCTATCCAAAACCTTTCCAAAACGTTTGAAATATTTTGGAAATTATTAAAATATTTATGAAATCTTCGGAAAATCATTCATGTCTTTGTAAAATCTTTTAAATCTATCCAAAATCTTTCAGAAATATGTGAAATCTTAAGAGCTTTTTGCGAAATATTTGGATTATTGGGTAATATTTGTGAAAGTATATTGAAATCGTTGCGAAATCAATGAAATCTTTGTGCAATCTTTCAAATCTATCGCAAATTTTAATGAAATAATTAAGGCCTTTGCTCGATCTTTTAAACTAATTCGAAATACTTTGAATCTTCGTTATCTTCGAGAAATCATTGATCTAAAATGAACTAAATGAAAAAAATATGTTTTTTTTAATGTAGCCTAGCGGAATGTTAATGGTAATAATTCAGCCAACATATAATGTAGAAAATCGCCTCTTTTATACACTTTTTATCGAATTAACTTTTTCCATGGGGGGTGAGTTCCGCCGAAAAATCTATTGAAAACCACCCAGGTTACCAGACCTAGCCCAGAAAGTATTAGGTCGAACGACTCCATTTGTTGCATGAAAATGTGTTTGCTGCTGCGCAAAATTCTAAATTTACAATATTGTAACATCTGCGTTAAAACGTGCTCTCTTCCAATTCTTCAGGGTTACCTTTACAACTCTCGAACTCTGTTAACAATCACAGGTAAGCGCGCTCTCACTAAAAGCCCTTCAGGCAAGCCTCATTTAGCACCTTCACCGTAATTGCTAACTCCACAATACTGTGTAAAACGTCCCTCACAATTTTCGCCCCACTCTTAAGCTTTAAATCGTCTTTCCACCATCGTCTCTATCTGTAACAGAACAACGTCACTAAAATTCTCTCCTTTTATACGAAAAACTCCTAACCTACTTCTCTCAGATTAAACCACCACTTTGAAAACTACGAATCGGGAGTTATCTTTTATTTATACCTTGATCCCCCTTCCGACAAACTTCTATTCGTTTAAGAGCTCAAACTATGTGCTCAACATTTTGGTCCTTCGAAAACTGATTGTGAATACAACGAATAATTCACAGCAAAGCAACCAGTCGACATATCTGACGTGGCTATTGAAATGAAGAAGGTAAACGAGAAAACATATCGACAATCTGAGCCCTGAGGCGTGAAGATTTTAACGAATAAAAAATCTACAGATCGAGAACTTTAAGAAATTTAACGAGAAAGTGTATCACATCGAGAACTTCAACGAGAACGTGTATCACATCGAGAATTTCAACGAGTACTTGTATCGCAACGAGAGCTTCAACGAGAACGTGTATCATAACGAGATTAACGAAATAAACGAGGTCATAGAGTTCAACATTTGGCTCAATAATCATAAATTGAACCGGAGCAGTAGTCTTCAAATCGTACGAAATCACATGGCAGTCATCGTTCAACGTCTAGCGTGTTAGTTTGTGAGGGCATTAGTGTGTGAATTGACGAAAAGTTATTTCTTATTGTAAAAGTTCTTTTCTTTAGTATATTCCACTAGTTTCAATTTAAATGTGTATCGTGTCTCCATCGCCAGTGCTACAAAGGGGTGAATCTCGCATGCTTGTTTTTTGAGTCATTTATCATAACGTGATCGCATATTTACCACCCTCTCTTTATGTAACTCTTCTCAGTCACGTAAAACGAAAAATATGAACGAATTTAGCTCTTAGTAAAAACCTAAACAGGCTTTGAGGTACTCTAAAATCAAAGCTCACGCGATTTGAAACCTTTTTAACTAAACCTTCTGATCAAACAGATCTTATCGAATTGAAAGGCAAACTCGTGGAGATGGAAGCTCTAAAACAGAATTTTGAAGAAAAGCAAGCCGAAATCGAGTCCTTTGTATGCGACGAAACGCTATATGACGAATATTCAGAAAGAGGCGATTTCGAAGACAGGCTCTCCGCCGCATGTGGAAAGCCACAGCGGTTAATTATCGAAAAAGAACCGTAAATCCATCGATTTCTCGGGATTCTAGTAACTAAAGTAATTCAAGCTCCTTGACAGACACTCCAGTTTTATTTATTCAAACACACGATTATTCTATCAATCTTGAATTACCGGCACTGAATTTAACGACTTTCCGTGGCTCTTACGAAAAATGGCCAGGATTTACCGATATGTTTAAATCCTCGGTCCATAACGATAAAAGATTCACAGATTCTCAAACACTTATTTATCTTCGCTCCTGCCTAACGGGAAAGGCAGCCGATAAAATCGAATCACTTGAAACTACGGACGCAAATTATAAGGTAGCTTGGAAAATTCTTGAAAAATATTACGACGATCCTACCACTGTTATAAACAATCATATCAAAGCGTTTTTTAAATTATCGAATTGTCACAGTGCTTCCGCTACTTCTATCGGGGATCTTTTAAACAATGTAACGAAACACTATTGAGCGTTAGAAACACTTAACAAACCTTTTCTGTAAGCCTTTCCAATCTACGCGATAACGTCAAAACTAGATCCTCAAACGCGGTTAAAATGGAAAGAGCATTCTCAGGGAAATATCGCTCCGAAAATGGAAGATCTTCTTGAGTTCTTGCATCATCGAGAAAAGATATTAGAAACCAATGAATATGTACCAAAAGATGATAAATTAGAAAAGAACGTATCGCGTAACAACTACTATAAACACAGTGGAAATCGTGGTCTACGAAAATCGGAATAAAATTCAAATCGTCCAGCTTCAGCTTATTCTATTCAAACGAGAGCATTCTTTCACATTTCCAAAAAATCACATTTCACACAAAATTGTGAAAAATTAGTACAAACGACTTTAGCGGAGCGGTAAGATATCGTAAAAAGCCTACAACTTTGTTATAACTGTCTCAGGTCTAATCATCCTGTAGCCCAATGTAACGCTAGTGCGTGTAAAACTTGCAATAAAAAACATCACACTCTCCTGCATCAAGATCATAACGAACAAAAACCAGCGCAGGTTAATTTTGCTAATCTAGACAGTACAGATCCATCACAGGTGCTATTATCGACAGAGATTGTACACGTTTTAGACCGAAAGGGAAATCCTCATGCATGCAGGACTCTCCTTGACTACGGTTCGCAGGTTAATTTTTTAACTGAAAAAATGGCCACAAAGCTCGGTTTAAAACAATACGAGGTTGACATTCCCCTCGGCGGAGTGAACAAAATGAGTTCGAGTGTAAGAAAAATTACGCGAACGACCCTTCAATCTCGATTAAATCAATATTCTGCAAATTTATCATTTTTAATAACACCAGAAATAAATGATCATGCTCCAAGTGAACAAATAAACAGGGTTGATTTAAAGATTCCAGCTAATATCCATCTTGCTGATCCAGGCTTTCACATGCATGGAGAAATCGATGCACTTATCATTGCAGAAACCTTTTTAAAGTTTTTGTGCGTAGGTCAAATATCATTAGCGAATAACAATGCAATTTTGCAAAAAAACTCACTTCGGATGGATTTTAGGCGGAAATTCTCCTGGAGCAAGTTTCTCAAATAAAGCTGTTTGTAACTTATCGTTAAAGCTATTACGCACTAAAATTTAAGAATTCTGGGAAATCGAGAACGGTCCTAATGAAAAAATCTTATCAAACGAGGAAAATTCATGCGAAAAGCATTATCAAGAAAACACGAATCGACATAGTGATACCGGGCGTTATATCGTCAAACTTCCCTTTTAAAAAACCATAGGCGATCTTGGCGAGTCACATAGTCAATCGATTAGGCGACTTTATGCTTTAGAACGATCCTTAGCAAAAACCCGGAGCATAAAGAACAATATAACGCATTCATGAAAGAGTGCGAGGAACTGGGCCACATGACCATGGATAAAACTGCCTCTTTTAGCGACGGTTATGTTTTACCTCATCACTCAGTAGTTAAGCAATCGAGCTTGATGACTAAACTACGAGTAGTTTTTGATGCATCGGTAAAATATTCGTTCGGAATATCTCTAAATGATATGCTCATGATAGGTCCCAACATTCAAGATGATCTTTTCGCTTCACTCGTATGCTTTCGATCTCACGTATTCGCGGTAACGGCCGATATTGAAAAAATGTAACGGCGAATAAAGCTTCATCAAAACCATCGCAAATTTCAAAAAATTCTATGGAGGCAAGATAATCGTCAACCTGTAAAAATTTTCACTCTAAATACCGTCACATATGGAACTTCATCCGCGTCTTTTTTAGCTACTCGGTCATTAAAGCAATTAGCAAACGATGAATCCGATTCATATCCAAATGCTCCTATCGAGTTAAAAGAAGATTTCGACATGGACGATCTTTTAACGGGCGCGCGAACAATTGATGTTGCAAGGCGAACAGTTAACGAATTAATTCACACTACTCGCAAGGGTGGCATGAATATAAGACAATGGGCTTCCAAAGAGCCCGGGCTTATCTCAGCTTTATCACGCGAATCTGATAATCCTTATATTTGTTTAAATCTTAGTGATAAAACTAAAACTCTCGGTGTTTATTGGAACCCCAAATCAGACTCTTTCTTTTATATCATGAATCGAACGAATAAACAAGGGCCCGTTTCAAAGAGAACTATGCTCTCGCAAATCGCTCAGCTTTTCGACCCTCTCGGACTCCTAGGTCCTGTTATCGTTAAGGCTAAGATCCTAATACAATCTTTATCGTTATTAAAACTAAATTGGGATGAGTTTGTACCACAACAAGTACATACGGCCTGGCTCGATTATCGAAACCAATTAACCCTTTTACATGAAGTCGATATCAGTCGAAAGATAGTTGCCGATGATTACGTCACTTTACAAATGCATGGATTCTCTGACGCTAGCGAAACTTCGTACGGAGCCAGTATCTATATTCAAACGAAGGATCAAAACGGTGGCAACTGAGATAGAGGGTATATTAAATTCACGTCCATTAACACCTATATCCTCTGATCCTAACGATCTATCCACTTTAACTCCAGGTCACTTTTTGATAGGTGATTCAATAAAAAGCGTGCCAGAACAAAATTTGTTGGACGTGCCGTCTGGTAGACTATCGTCTTGGCAGCAGGTCCAACAGATAACGCAACACTTTTGGAATCGCTGGCACAAGGCATACCTTCATGAATTGACCGTGCGTAAAATATGGCACGAGGGTTCCACTTCCGATATTCAAATCGGCACGATCGTCACGCTTTGCGACGACAATCAACCTCCCATGTGTTTGAGACTAGGTAGCGTAATAAAAACAACCCCAGGTAAAGATGGAATTATCCGTGTACTCAGCGTGAGAACTGCACACGGCGAATACGAGGTTAGTGTGAAAAAACTGTCTCCGCTTCCTATCACAACGTAACAACACCGAATATGCGAGACAGTCAAAATTAAGATCAACTTAGATCTATGTCTCATCATATATTTGGAATAATTTAACTTGTGCTATCTTATACCAATATGATCTTATTACCTATTGTATGTTATATCTTACCGTGTATCTTTTATTATTCTTATTTTTATTTCTGTGAATTTACCTTCTTCTCGAATATCTTCAACAACTTTTTTCTTTAGCTATTACTACCGCAATAAGGTGATTTTTTTTAAATGACAATTCAAAGGGGGCGGCATGCTGCTGCGCTAAATTCTAAATTTACAATGTTGTAACATCCGCCTTAAAACGTGCTCTCTTCCAATTCTTCAGGGTTACCTTTACAGCTCTGGAACTCTGTTAACAATCGTAGGTAAGCGCGCTCTCACTAAAAGCCCTTCAGGCAAGCCTCATTTAGCACCTTCACCGTAATTGCTAACTCTACGATACTGTGTAAAACGTCCCTCACAATTTTCGCCCCACTCTTAAGTTGTAAATCGTCTTTTCACCATCGTCTCTATCTGTAACAAAACAACGTCACTACAATTATAAACTTTATACGAAAAACTCCTTACCTACTTCTCTTAGATTAAACGAACACTTTGAAATCTACGAATCGGGAGTTATCTTTTACTTATACCTTGATCCTCCTCCCGACAAACTTCTATTCGTTTCAGAGCTCGAAATCTTTCTGCATCCGGCATCTTAATTGTGTAACAAAAAATTATTTTGAAAACTGAAGACTTTCTTAGGAATCAAAAAAGTTAAAACTTCTATAGATAATCAATTTAAAATTAACGGTGAGCGACTTTCCCCTATGAAATACAACCGCTTTGATTTCAAAATACTGTGTTTTGCAACAGAGAATTTAAACCACATTTCATGTATGGGATAATAAATATTTTAATTGAAAAAGAAACTGTCACACTTTGCATGTGTGTGACCCATTTGAGGGGTCACGGGAGCTACAAGCAGGAGAGCAAAAACGTTTTTTAAACTCACCGTATTCCAAAAAGAAAAAATTAAGAAATTGCTTTCGAGGGTTATGAAAATGTACAAAATTTTTAATAAATTTAAAAATATTATATTTAGAGTTTCCGCAATACCCATGAATTTTAACACGTATCTCCGAAGCGAAAAAATACGTTTTCGTCAATTTGATGATGATATTATCCCATAATTTTGTTTTATAGCGTCCCAAAAAACCCATAAGTAAAGAATGGGGTTTTGCGAGTTTTTATCTCTAATTATAATGTGTTTGCCGGTTCTTAAAAAACAAATTGTTTCTTTCTCATAAAGCTGAACTTTTTATTTATAATTAAATGTTTAAATAACTCTTGTTTTAATTAAAGTGACGTAGTACTTGATGCAAGTGCAGGGTCATTTTTATTTGAACAATTTTTTTATAACTATTTTCTCTTAGAGTAATGCTAATAGCACCATATAGAAAATTTAAGGAATTTTTCAAATTAACTTTTTATTTTAGAAAATATAGGCACAAAAAAAGTCTTTAAAATTGATTCTCTTTGACGTTTAATTATTTGTTTATAACTAAACTAAAATTCTAGCATTACTACAAGAAAAAATAGTTACAAACAACAATAAATTGTTAAAAAAATTATGTTTGTTAGCTTGCATTAATTATTAGGTCACTAAGTACAAACTTGACGGAAAGGAGAAAAAAGTTATTTAAAAATCGCAACTGTCTATTATTACCTTGCTCTAAGTGAAAATGACAAAAAGTTGAATAGTTAAAAAAAACCCGCAACTATGTAGCATTACTGTAGGAAAACACAGTTATAAACAATAATAATCTGTTTAGATAATTAGGTGTGCTAAATTTCAATTATTATTAACTTACCCTAAGTAGAAAATGGACAAAAAGTTGAAAATTTGACAAAAAAATGGTTACTTTTTATAATTTTTATAAGATAATGTTATTATGAGAAATAATAAACGGTTTGAACAATTTATTTTAAATTTTGCTTATTAGTAGAAGGTAGTAATTTATATATTAGTAACAATATATATATATATATATATATATATATATATATGACAGAGCCACCAACGCTTCCTCGGGTTGCGGATAGAGGATCCCTGTACCAAGGGTTTCTGCTGAATATGTTTACAAAACATAAATAGGCAGTCGCGGACAATTGGCCAGGGCTGGTCCCGAAGGAACTAACCTCCAAGAGGAAGTGTGAAAACCGTGCCGAAAGCTGAATGGTACCTGGGTGAGGTGTCCAGAACGGTGTCTCTGATATACCGGGCGACCTCTCAGAGTACGAAGCCTTATCCTTGTATGCGGGGCTGTACAAGGATGGACGAAGTCTTTTCTCTAGCTTCTCGTGGAAAAAAAATGATAACACCAAACATAGTTGTAGTAAGTGAGGTTCAAAACAATAGAACGCGCAGGGCTCCCGATAATGGGTCGGCCAACAATGCCGACCACTCTAGAGCTGGGGGAGCCAATGAAGATGGAATCAATTCGGTGGCACGGCGAAATCTTGGGGCTTTTAGGTGGACGGAGCGACAAAGTCACGGCTTGCTACAATGCTACGAAGCCAATGTAACCCCTGAACGAGAGAATTACATGACACGACTACATACTCTATGATGCGAGAAACATCCAGAGCTGTCGCACTTTTCGCGTCAACGTCTGAGAAACCATGCTGAAGTACTACAAAAAAGGGGCTATGCAAGGGGAGCACCTACTCTACCAGAGCCAGAACAAGCCGGCAGCAGAGAAAGAGAGGTGAC
>JAAAKG020145608.1:0-10852 GCA_010014905.2 Druon quercuslanigerum | reverse complement strand
CTCCGTGTCATTTTAATAGGAATTTTAACGTAGAATCCGAATTTCAACTAATTAAAAATTGATTTTGCTGTTTTTTTAGTTTTGATATGAAGGTTACGGAAGGGCTACTATGTGGCTACTATATGGCTACGCTAAGAGTAGCCGTTCCGTTTATTCGGTTTGCCAGGGAAGTTAGAAGAAGTATTTGGAAATTTTTCACATTTTATTTAGGGAAAAGGCAGACATACGTATTCTTCATATAAGGGAATTTGAAATGTAGGATTGAAGTAGATGATCATTATGCGATTAATTAATAATTATCGGCTGCATCGACGCACGCGTCTGTTGCAGATAGGCTGCCATACGCAGCTACACGTGACGTACGCCGTGATGGCGATATGAGACGCATTACGCACGCACTCTACGTACCCATAACAGCTTTACGACAGATGATGGCAGCACGTGTGCGTTACGTCTCGCACAGTGTGCCTCGGACGCATGCGAGTTCTGCACATCGCACGATTGTTATCTAGGTCAAGATAATGCTTTCAAGTGGGCTCTACGAGGTACCTATTAGGTCTGCTTTCTCACGAATGGCTTAAAAGCTTCTATTAGGACTTCTAATGGCAAATCGGGATTAAATTAATTAAAGTTTAAACTCAAAATAATGATTTTAAAGTGGATCTAGGAGACACCTACTAGGTTCTGCTTTCTCGCGAATGGCACAAGTACAAAATTGCTTCTCTAAGAGGTTCTGTTAGGAATTTGCTTGGGAACTTGGATTTAAAATAAATTTGATTAAAACTCAAAATAATGCTTTTAGAGTGTATCTACCAGGTACCTATTAGGATCTGCTTTCTCGCGAATGGAACAAGTACAAAATAGCTTTTCTTAAGCAATTAATACTTCAAGGTGGTTCTATCAGCTATCTATTAGGTTGCATTGTATCGAAAGTTGCACAAGTACAAAATCGCTTCTCTAATCGGCTCTATTGAGAATTAAATAATTGGATTAAAATTCTAAGTTCCTGAATGAAAAATAATATATTTTCGTTAAGCAAGTTTTTTACTATGTGCATTTTGAAAAATAAAATGAAAATTTAAATAAGTTGTAACTTGCAACAAATATGCTTTAATAACTTATACATAACTTATACATATTTTTAATTATTGATTAGGAATTGCTATTTGAAATTAAAAGCCAAGTTAAAAAGTTTTATAAAATAATTGGATCAATCGAAAACTGTGCATTTATGGAGGTTTTTATATAGCTGCAAATGCACTGCTGTTTATTTTTTATACGTTTTAGATAGATATCAAACGATCTAAATCTATTAAAAAAAGTTATTGAACCCTTCGTGAAATAAGTGACATTCAATTATTTGTTTTACATATTTTAAATTGTTGTTTTGGAAAAGTTTTTTCACATTTGAAACTGACATGAATAAAAAAGTATAATAACAGAATTTGATACATTGAAAACTGTGCATTTGATGAAAGTTTTCGTATAGCATTAAATCATTTGTTTACCATTGAGGTTAGTAAAGCATTTTTGATTATTTAAGGACCAAACGCTTTGAGCCAATTCTAAAATAAGTGACCTTCGTTTAACTTTTCATTACCTTTGGATAGTTTATAAAATTTTTAAATATTTGAAGAAAAAATATAGAATATAGAATATATAATAGAATATAGAGCCGTTTTTTAAATAAGTAAATTTTATTTTTTAATTGTTTTTATCAAAGTTCCTCAAAAATTTTCAATTTTCCTTAGTTTACTCATTATTCATGATAGAAATTTTGTAACCAAGATCCATGTGCATCGATAGCGAAATGAGTTAGAGCGCGCGATAGAAATAAAGTTTAGGTAGGATAGTTTAGGGTTTGAATCCTCAGCGAGTGCGATTTTTCAAAGAATTTAAGCGTTCAATTATATCTGTAAGTACCGCATTGGCAAATCGTGTACTCAAAAACTATAAAAAATTAAGATAGATAAGCGAACCTATTAGGTTTCTATATGGTATTCTATTAGGCTTTCTTTATAGGAAATCGAGCACTGAGTGCTTGCGTCATACGCGTTCGCACGTGCGTTACACGACATGCCTGGCATATGCGCCTCCGTGAACGATACATCTGCTTGCTGATCTGAACGCACGTTGTGCATGAAAAAATGCACGGCGTGCTTGCGCCATGCGCGCTAGAATTGTTGTCTGGGTACTTACATGTTCAAAGGAGACTCAGATAGCAATGTGAAACGCATATGTGACGCACAGTGCACGCATGCTTGCGGATTAATCCGAATGCGTGCGTTCACCGCAGATGACAGATGCGCGCTCATCAGAGACGCATATCGCTCGCGCTGGTGATGTTTGCAAACGTGCGTGTGAAATGCCATCATCGTGCGACTGTACCATGAATCTTAAAATGCTATTTTTATATTAAAATATCTATGTCAAATAAATAAAGATTTACTTTGCATGAACAAATTTATTAATCAGATAAATTCACATTATCAAAATTCTTAAAATAATGTAACATTATGAGGCTATTTCACATACAATTAGTTATCAAAAAATCTTTTAATATTTCAGTGCTTTTAGTCTCTTTTAAGTACGCTGGTGATAATACATATTTTGTCTATACTAATACTGATATTTTTAAATTGTTCTCAATATATTAAATTCTTACATAAATTTTAAAATTAAAATTTCAATTCTAATATAGTACTCCACGCTTAGCTAGTTAAATGTTTAAACAATTCAAATAATTTCTACCCTGCTGAATGTAAAAAGATTTTAAAAAATAGAAACGTTTGGATAGAAAAAGATAGAGATATTCAATCCTTCCCAAATGCACACTTTGCATCCCATAAACTATCTTTTTCTTTCCACGCCCTATCTGTCGCGTCTACTAAGATCTATCTCTTTTTATCCTTGACTCGATCCCTTACACTCACACTTGTCTACCTTTCTCTATCACTAACTTAATCCCTTGTGGTCCTATCTTTATCTATACCAGACTACTTACTATCGCCGATATATCGTTTTAATTTCTATTCATTTGAATCCACTCAAAAATGTATTATTCTTATCCACTTCGAAAATAATCATCTATTTCGAATTTCAAACTCCCGAAAAATAGTATTAAAGCAGCAAAGGTTTATATACCTAACAACTAAATTCTCTAGCTTTACGACTTACTAGTCGAAGTTGGAACTGTGCAAAGGCATCTGCTGATCCTCCAGTTATAGCCGGTGCAAATGATTTCACTTGTGTCTGACTTTTACATTCAGCCACCTACTGGACACCGCCGGTACTAAGCCAGGGATGTACTTTAAGTAGCGCGCGCCTCGCTAAGGATAGACATGGATAAGCGGAGGATTCGTTTGGACAGAACAAACATTATTCAAGAAGATAGGGCTATCTCATATTTAAAAAAAGGATCGGAATGGATTCACTTGGATAGGAAAATAAGGATTAAAAAGATACGAAATTTAAGATGGCCCAACGGATAGAAAAGTATAGCAGTGTATACGCTGTGGATTCATTTAGATAGAAAAACTGAGATTCAGATTTAGGTTCGCTGATTTCTTCTTCAAGTACACGAATTGTTTAAGTTTCTTCCTCCCTTTCCGTTTTTTATTCTTCTTGATTCTTATCTTCTTCATTATCTGCCCTCTTCACCTCCGATACCTTTAACAATTTGTCGAAAATAGTCTTGCTTTCTCCATCGTCTGATTCATCCAAGATTTCAGGATCGTTCTCACGCAACCCTCCATTGTAGTGAATACAAACGATAGAGCACTTCAATCTTGTTTTTCTGCAGCCGCATGCTGCGCTGCATCCTTTCTCGCTTTGGAAGGAAAGGAATTTCAGAACCACTTCTGGTGCAGGATCATTCGTTGTCCTGAATGGAGTGAGTCCATCCTTAGTTCTCTTCCATCCCCAGTCTTCTGGATTCTTCATGACTCCGCATCAATGACTTGATGGTAAGTGCGGAGATGATGCTGCCGTACTACTTCTGTTGTAGGTGAAAGTGAAGCAAGAGTCATGTTACTCTTCATCCCTGATCTCGTGAAATGTTGATACCGGAGAGAATCCAAAGAAATATCTGTTTCAGATGATCCATATAGGACAATCAAGAATTTTTCCGCAGCCGCAGCGATTTCATCAGCACAAAAAATCTCTTTCTTAAAAACCTTTGTCGAGTCATAAGGGCAGTGCATACGTGATTCTAGGAACACACCTCACTTCACCCGGGTATAACTCTGAAACTATTCACTTTACAGATAAATGTTTTGCATAAAATTTGTAGAGAATTCAGTTCTCTACAATTTTGAGATTACTTTTCGTTTCCGATGCACCAAAAAGAAGTTATTTCCAAAAAACGAATTTTTGGCACCCTTTTTCAAGATAGCAGAGCGAGCCACCGTTTTATTTTTGTGAAAATTTAGTAGATTGTTCGTAGAAATTATTTAAAATTTTAAACGTTGAAGCGTGGAGTACTAAAAAAATATTTCAACATAATATTTTCAAGCACAATTAGTTCTTGAATATCTTTTAAATATATCAGTACTTTCTTCTTAGAATTTTACCAGATATAATGAATATTTTTTCTAATGACGTGAACATTTAAATTTTCACCAAGTTTTCATTATTTTCCCTGGCGGACCGAAAGGAGCCGCTATAAGCGTTAAAATTTTTTTAAAGTGTCATTAACTTCTGCTGAAGGTGACTTCAAGCGCATCCATAATAGCCTGAGTAGTATGTTGCGCGCGAACCCTGGCGGATCCGAATTTCAACCATTTAAAAGTTGATCTTGATGTTTTTTTTTGAGTTTTTTTAAAGAAGGAACCGAAGGGGGACTCAGTAAGGTCTTTACGGGTACTTTGTACAGGCTTCTTTTGGTTTCTTCGATCCGTCAGGGAAGTTTAAAAATAAAATTAAAACTTGGAAAATAAATGTGAATAAACATATTTAATAATTAAATTAACGTAAAAAAAGCCAATATTGAATTCACGCAGCGAGTACAAACTTCAACAAACATCTCGTTTCTTAACTTCAAGGACACTGCTTAACTGCTCTCACTTCCATCGCATCGTTGTTGGCTGAGGTTTCCACTGCGTGGCGCTAGCATCCAGACAGAATTCTTAAAGTTAGCGACGTAACTCCGCGATAAGGTCTTGTCAAGTAGGCCACTTCACAAGCATCAACACGCCTATAGGGCTGGTCACTCGACGGAGACGGCCCTAAGCTCAGCAGTTAACCTAATCGTAGGACAACTGAAGCTAAAAGGCCTTGCGATTGGGACCTTTATGGAGATTAAAGGAGCCTTTAACTAAACCTCGGGAGAGGTGATCAGGGCGGCCATAATCTCACATGGAGTGCCTATGTCAGTTGTAGAATGGACCAACCCTGCTGTGGTGCTTGGTTGTAGATGAACTTCATCTGCTCACGAGTCAAGGCCACCACGTTATAGGTATAAGTGGAGAACTACGAGTACACTGCAACCGGCAGGACAACAACTCAAAATCAAAGGATAATCCAAATATCTAGGTGTTATCCTGGATAAGAAGCTGACATGGAACGAGTATATGGAAAATAAGTGCAAGAAGCTAGTAGCGACTCTCTAGCTCTGTAGGAGAGCCATAGGGAAAAGCTGGGACTTGAAGCCGGGGACTGATTCTGAGAGGCATCAAGGGTGCCTCTAAGTCAACACCCGCAAAATGGCTCTGCGGGCACTTACAGGCTTGGAGCCCCTCCATCTCATCATCAAGGCCGTAGCTGCGAAAGCTGCCTGGAAATTAAATATGGTAAGTGATAGCAGTATCTCGACAATAGTGCGGATACCAATCGATATTGCGAGGAGGCCGACACTGAGCATGCTTAGGGACAAAATGTCCACTCGTCGCTATCTATTCGACAAGAAGTATCGTATTAGCCTATCCACAAGAGTGGAATGGCTTAACGGTGAGGCACACTTGTCGAGTGATGGAGGAAAATGGTTCACAGATGGCTCCAGGAGCAGGGAGAACGCAGGAGCCGGTGTATATCGTAGAAGAAATGGAATGGGTGCCACAATTGCGATAGGGTTCTATTCCACAGTTCTACAATCTAAGATTATGGCCATATTCCAGTGCGCCTATAAGACAGGGGAGTATGGCAATAAAAGGAACATTCGTATCTGCTCAGACATCAGGGCTGCTGTCACTCTGCTTGGGATCCCTGGACATAGGCGAATCAAGGCAATGAGATATCGGACAGGCTAACTAAACTAGCAGCAAAACAAGATTTTACTGGACCTGAGCCAGTTGTAGGCATTTCTAGTAGGTTAGTTACAGAAGATATTAACAGTTGGCTGACCATGGAATATCAAAACGAGTGGAATTCTGTCTCTGGCTGCAAACAGGCTAAAACACTCCTAGGCTCAAAGCTAACCCCCACCTAGCGATGGTACCACAGACATAAGATAGGGCTTGAAGAAAGTCCACTCTGTCGACTGTGCGGAGAGGATAGTGAGACGTCTACTCATATCCTCTGTCACTGCCCTGCGATTGCGGGGAAACGTATAAAACCCACAGGCAGTATCTGCATCAATGAGTCTAAAATATCGGCCAACAGCGTGGCAGCGGTCCTTTCCCTTTGGAGAGGGCTATGGAGTTACGCTTGAGGCATAGAAGGGGAGGAAACAGGTTTACTCAGGCGTCAGGGGCTGTAACGATTTCAACTCAAAACATTAATAATAATAAGAGCGACGGAACGCTTATTAACTACTACTAAAAGAAGATGCACTCGAAGCCGCCTTCGGCCCATGTAAATAACAGGTATTTTATTTTTAAAAGTTTTTAACGCTGCAAGAAAAAGTATTGCGATTACTCCGTAAGTTTCTAATGGAAATTTTAACGTTAAATCCGAACTTCAACAATTTAAAAGTTGATCTTGCTGTTTTTTTTAGTTTTTGAAGAAGAAACCGAAAGGGGGCCCAGTGCGGTCCTTACGGGTACATTATAGAGGCCAATTCGGTTCCTTTGGTTCGCCAGGGTTATTTCAACTAACATTTTTTCGATGACCGTCCCACTGGTCGAAGTCGGCGAAACGTGGTTTTCGTTCGGAATCAATTTGTTATTAAAACAAACAAAAATTTATTTGTGTTTTATACAAAGTGCGTTTCTTATATCATCTCTTATATATTAGGAATACAATATACAAATTTCAATCCTTTTTGTCGGTCGTGTCAAGCTGAATATGAAGATATGTTTCGTTTTATGTTTCGGCCACTTGTTTTATCGATAGATTTTCCCGGTCGGACAATTCTCCTACGCGATTTCGAGCGGTTGCATCCGTCACCTCAATTATCTTCAGCAAGAAATGTAAAACTTGGTTCAAAATGATATAAAATCTGATCAACCTTATACGATAATGTACAAAATTATTTTTTATCATTTAAACTCTCCCTAAAGAACCGTATGAACGGAAGGGAACTTTGAAATTTTTGAAATTTAGATCCGACGTTCAAATTTCCATTATAAGGTCACTTCAAACGCATCATCTTTAAGTAGCAGTCAACAAGCATTATAGATCTTATATTTTTTTTAACTTTGTGCCGTTGCAAAAAAACTACTACGATTACTTCATGACCCTCTAGTGGGAAGTTTAGCGTAGAATCCGAATTTCTCCAATTTAAAAGTTGATCTTGCTGTTTTTTTATGTTTTTGGTGCATGATACGGAAGGGATAATATGTGGATACTATAAGGATATGCTGTAGAGTATCCTTCCCGTTCACTCGGTTCACTAGGACTAGAAGAACTTTTAAAATATTGTTAACCTTTAGATTATTTCTTGGAGATTATCATTTAATTCATAACATACTTTTACATAATAATTATTGACTTTGCCCACTCTGAACCCCGTGGAAACCTCAAGCGAAAAGTGAAACCGGACATCCTTGGCATTACAGTCAAGAGTGTCAGGGAAACCAGAAACGGAGAGGTGCTGTTTGATGTGGGACCTGCAGCAGATGGCTGATCCAAGTTTTCCGCTGCTATTGCGAAAGTTGTTGGAAAAGGTGACTGCGTGGGGAGCTTGTCCCTCGAACTGAGGTCGAGGTCTTGGGCCTCGACCGAAGTAATGGCGATTAAGTTGGTACACGCGGGACAGCTGAAAGTTTGATGGGTGTCCTGCTGTGTAAGACAGAAGATAGAGGTCCTCCGTTGCTACCGTTGCCTAGACTTTGACCACAGGGCAGCGAGCTGCAACGGCCCTTATCGGACAAAAGGATGCTGGTGGTCACAAGACTACGGAGTACTATAGCACTCCCCAGTGCTTCCTTCGCGCCAAACGAAGTGAGAGGTCCCGGAAGGACCATCTGACGGGTTCAATGAAATGTTTTTCGTTTAGGGAGGCAGCCCGTCGAGGAAGCCTCACAAATGACAGAAGTAAGCGACAGGACCCAGCCTTGATGTCATGGCCCGATCCGAAGCCCAGAAGAAAGAAGAAGCAAACCAGTAGGAACCTTAGCAGGACAAGAAACAACACCCTCTGAAATAATATGAAAGCGGTTCGGGGGGGAATAATGCCCAGGAGAAAGGGCGGTGTTTTTAGTGGGTCCCTTGGTGGCATTATTATAATGAAAGAGTTGATTTTGTACAATGTATAGTTTAAATATTGTCACGTGCCGAAATTATATTCTGTCCGGTTCCTGATTCCTATACAGCATTCAAAGAGAATTTTTAAACACTGAAATTAGTTTCTAACCTGTTCCTACACGTCACTCGAGACTAGAAACTTTCTAACCTTTCATAACCGCTTTGAATCCGACAAATGGAACTAAAAATTACATAATTGTGAAGACCAAAGTTCGTTTCTAACGGGTTCGTAACCGATTTCTACGCGGCATTTGACACCGGAAACTTTCTAACTGGTCCTAACAGGGAAAACTGAGATTAAAGAGTTCGATATTCAATACATGAATTGTTTAATGATTGCCAAATTTTAGAATTAGATGCAGGAGACGGGAGTGAATGTGAAACTACACACAAATCATTCAAAATTTGTATCTCTCCTGTATAAAGCCTTATCTTTTAATACTTTAAAGTTATTGTATACATTTCGTACTTCACCCCCTACAATTTAAGTGCGTTAACCTTTGCCCAAACGAAAATCTAAAGTGTGTCATAAAAAGTGCTTTTTGTCGACAAGGAATATAAGGCATAAAATACTGTACTTTATAACATTCAATAATGAAAATCAATATATCGTGTCTCAGTTGTCAGAAGGCCTAAGTCTTAATCGGCGTAAAGTTTATAGTGTTCTGTTAACAACTCGACTGAGTTTGCAGCATTCCGGTAACCGTTCATGGATTCGCCGCTCTCAATAAAGTTCAGGCCGCAATATTTTTTGTTATTTAAGAAAGTGAATACCGAGATTGAACTTCTACCACTAACCTAATTTAAATCTCTAATGTTTTTACAACGCCAGTTCAGTAAAGAACAACTCAACTACAGCTTTAATGATCAAATTTTTCACTTAAATTTTAATCCGTGAAATTTTAAAATATAAATTTATATTACGGATATTTGTGTTTATTTTTTTTTTAATGCAGCCTTCATAAATGTAAGAAGTCAATAATATATTATTATTTGTTTCAAGATTTTTGACATCTATTTGCCTCTATGATGCCTTCACATGTGCGTCGCCTTTAGCTCACATTTTGTGAATGCCTCTGTGATGTTGAAACGCAAGTCATAATGCTCGCAACTACGTACCCATCATACCATTATGAAAAAATGAACACTCTCGCACGCAAAACATGAGAATTACACGATGCGGGTGTATGCATATCTATTAGATCCCTGCTAAAAATGTCGGAAAAAAACATATAGAAATCGGATAGAGACCGGATACAAACCGGACTGGAAAAATTCGCTTTTTATCTGGTTCTATCTGATTTCTATCCGGTCTCACAAACATATTTTCGAAATTTATCCGTTTTTATCCGGTTCCTATCCGAGAAAGAGGAACAAAACATATATGGTGGAAATATTCTTTCTGGTTCTATTCGGTTTCTATCCGACTAATGGAACCACAAATTAAATATTTAAAAATTCCCAAGATCTTTTTTATCCGTTCTCTATCCGATTCCTATACGGGTCTTAACACTGGTGATTGTCTTCTAGATGACAGTGTATAATCTACCCGGTCCTATCCGATTTGTGTCCGACAACTCGAACCATAAATTAAATATTTAAAAATTCCCAAGTTCATTTTTATCCGTTTTTATCCGATTCCTATACGGGTCTTGACACAGGTGATTGTCTTCAAGATCAGAATGTACAATCTACCCGGTCCTATACGGTTTCTATCCGACTAATGGAACCACAAATTAAATATTTAAAAATTCCCAAGTTCTTCTTTATCCGTTTTCTATCCGATTCCTATACGGGTCTTGACATTGGTGATTGTCTTCGAAACGTAAGTGTAAGATCTACCTGATCCTATCCGGTTTCTATCCGACTAATGGAACCACAAATTAAATATTTAAAAATTCCCAAGTTTATTTTTTATCCGGTTTCTATCCGATTCCTATAAGGGACTTGACTCTGGTGATTGTCTTCGACGGAAGTGTATAATCTACCCGATCCTATCCGGTTTCTATCTGACAAATGAAACCACAAATTAAATATTTAAAAATACCCAAGTTCATTATATAAATTATGAATATAAAATATAAATATTATATGACGTATTAAGGAAAGGGCACTTTAGAGTACTGTAAATAGTTAATATTAGATACAAGAGATATTCCTATGCTTTAGATTTGTATGTTTTTGTATATCGATACTATTACGTTTCTCTGGAAATATTGGCTCCAATATT
>JAAAKG020145607.1:0-10853 GCA_010014905.2 Druon quercuslanigerum | reverse complement strand
GTGGTTAAACGGACTACAATTTCTAATTTTCTCCAAATTCTAAAAATATTTTGAACCAAATTTAAATCTTTAAAATTTAATCTTTGAATTTTCGCGGTAAAAACTATTAAATTCGTCACAGCGAGTAGACACAAATACGAAGTTCGACAGGTCTGTAGATAATACAGATTGGTCGATATTTCCATATTTATTACTTTCAATGTAAATAAACCTTTTTCTTCTCCCAACTTTGCGCCTTGCCACAAACGGTCCTTTACTATTTATTAATATTTTCTGAAAAAAGTTGGTCGACTCGTTACATAGCCTTAACCCAATTTTTCTTTTTTCAAGGCCAGCAAAATCCCACAACGGATCCGGTCGGTTCTTCAAGAACTCGAGAGCACCAGAGCGACCAGAAAACGAGAGTCCTCCTTTCGGAGACGATAGGAGTTCACCAAGTGGGCAATCAGACCAAACCAGCGACAGCAATTTTAAGTCTCGAAGAGCTTCTGGACGCACCTGGACGGGAAGCACGGCGTCTAGAGTTGCAAACAAGGTTCGCCAAAGTGCAGTTCAGCAAGAAACCGTCTGCAGAAAGTCACCAGTCTGCATTCCAGGGCAAGAAGATGTCGCTTCGGAAAGGTCAGGGGTCCTCAGTGATGAGCAGTTCCGTTGCTGGGAATACATGCTGGAGCAAAATACACAGCTTCTTTTTGACAAGGAGCTCGATACCTTGACACGGTCACCTTTGAAAAGAGGTCAGTCTAGGTCAACTCCACAACTAGCTGGTAATTTGCCTTTTTTGTCGAAACGGTTCGGGAGTGCCAGATCCTTCAATCCTTCACTGCCTAGGTCATCTATGGTCAGGTTTGGAAGTGGAAGGAGACTTCTGAATGGTGGTCCGAATGCTGCTTATTTCGGGAGTTTACAAAGACTGATGCCGTATAACCTAGAGTATGATTTTGCAGTTATTCAGGAGAGAAGTGGAATGGATTCGTTGGAACAGGATGCTTCGAGGATGCAACAATATTGGGGGGTAGCCACGACTGAACTCTGATAAAGGTTGCATCTTCTTTGGAAGCTTATTGAGAGTTGTCAATATTTTTGGGTAATTGTCAAATTCAGGGTAAACTTTAGATTCTACTGATAAGTTTTCAAACTTCTTTGCTGACTGGCTAAAATAACGCATCTGTCATATCTTAGAGAATTAAATTAAAAAACATTTCGAAACTGTTCAAGAAATTTTTAAATATTTCACGAGATTTTAACAGATCCCAAGAGGGTTTGAAGGATTTCAAATGATTTCAAATGATTTCAGGGAGTTGAGAAGATTCTATAGGTTTTGAAAGCCTTAGAAGTATTTGAAAAGATTCCAAGCAATGTAAGAGGTTAAAAGCATTCAGGGGATTTTAAAAGGTTGTCCAAGATGTCAAAGGATTTCAAAAGATTTCCAAATTTTTTTATAATTTTTCAGAAGTTTTTAATGTTTTTGTAAGATTTGAGAAGGTTAAAAAAGATATAAAGAAATTTTAAAATATTTTAGGGATTTATAGTATGTCAAAAGAAATTAAAAGATTTCCTGAGATATAAAAAAATCAAAATTTTCAAACCAATCCCAGAAGGTTCAAAGTGATTTCAAAATAATTCAAAATATTTTAGGAGATTTTAAGAAGTTTTATCTGATTTCAAGGAATTTTATAGGGGTTTAGAGGATTTCAAAAGTTTAAATGTTTTATTTTTTAGTTTCGAAGATTTCTAGGGATCTTATCAGACTCGATGGATTTCAAGAATTACAAAGAATTTTAATATTGTATAGGTTTATACAAAATTTCAATGCATCTCAAAATTTAAAATCACTTTTAAATGTTTTTGTACCGTTTTAAAACATTAAAAAAATTATAAGAAATTTTAAAAAAGAATAAAATATTTCAAAGGATTTGTAACAACTTTTATCTGAATTTGTGCGATTCTGGAGGATTTTAGAGGCCTTGGAAGATTTCATAATTTCGTCAGAAATTTTGAAATATATTATAGATTTAAAGATGTTTTATAGAGAATTATTCGAATTTTTTTTTTGGGGGGGGGGGGGGATTACTAGAGATTTCAAAAGATTTACGAAATTAAATGAAATTATAAAATTAAAAAAAAAAATTAGAATTTCAGAAAACTTCAAGTTGTTACCCTTTAGGAAACAAATGCAATAAAATGAAATTTAATGGGATTTCAATAAACTTCACCAGATTTAAGAAATTCATTGGATTTTTAAAAAAATTATAGGATTTCGAGGGATGTCAGGGGTTTCACCAGATTTAAGGGATTTATAGGATTTTAAAAAAATTATAAGATTTCAAAGGATTTCTAGGGCTTTTATGGAATATCAGTGATTTCATGGGGTTTTAGAGTTTTCATCAGATTCAAGGAATTCATAGGAATTAAAAAAAAAAAAGATAACAAGGGATTTCTAAGGTTTTTATGAAATTTCAGTTTTTTTAAGGAATTTGAGGGATTTCAACAAATTTAAGGAATTCATAGGATTTAAAAAAAAAAGATTTCAAGGGATTTCTAGGACTTTTATGGAATTTCAGTGATTTCAAAGGATTTCAGGGGTTTTACAAGATTAAAGAGATTCATAGGATTTTTAAAAAAGTTATAAGATTTCGAGGGATGTCAGGGGTTTCACCAGATTTAAGGGATTTATAGGATTTTAAAAAAATTATAAGATTTCAAAGGATTTCTAGGGCTTTTATGGAATATCAGTGATTTCATGGGGTTTTAGAGTTTTCATCAGATTCAAGGAATTCATAGGAATTAAAAAAAAAAAAGATAACAAGGGATTTCTAAGGTTTTTATGAAATTTCAGTTTTTTTAAGGAATTTGAGGGATTTCAACAAATTTAAGGAATTCATAGGATTTAAAAAAAAAAGATTTCAAGGGATTTCTAGGACTTTTATGGAATTTCAGTGATTTCAAAGGATTTCAGGGGTTTTACAAGATTAAAGAGATTCATAGGATTTTTAAAAAAGTCATAAGATTTCGAGGGATTTCTGGGGTTTCGCCAGATTGAGGGACTTTCTCGGATTTTAAAAAAAATTATAAGATTTCAAGGGATTTCTAGGGTTCTTATGTAATTTCATTGTTTTTAATGAATTTCAGGGGTTTCACCAGATTTAAGGAATTCATAGGATTTTTAAAAAAATTATAGGATTTCAAGGGATTTCTAGGGCTTTTATGGAAATTCAGTGATTTCAAGGAATTTTAGGGGTTCCACCAGATTTAAGGGATTTATAGGATTTTTAAAAAAATTATAAGATTTCCAGGGATTTATCCAGATTTAAAGAAGTCTAAGGATTTCAAAAGAAATGATACGATTTCAGAGTATTTTTACGGATTTTATGGAATTTTTCCAGGTTTACGAGAATAATAAGATTTCAAAAGAAATTATAATATTTCAAAGGAAGTTTGTAGATTCTTTGGGGTTTCATCAGATTTAGGGTATTTTAAGGATTTTAAGTGAAATTATAAGATTTCAAGGGATTTCAGGCATCTCTCCAGATTTGAGGATTCCATAGGATTTCAAACGAGATTAGAAGATTTCAAAGGATTTCCGTGATTTTTATCGGCTTTCAGGAAATAATAGGATTTCTAATGAAAGTATAAGATTCCAAGGGATTTATACGGATTTTATGGGATTTGAATAATTTCAAGGAATTTCAAGAATTTCACCAGATTTAAGAAATTCATAGGATTTTAAAATAAATGATAAGATTTTAATGGATTTCTGGGATTTTGACAGATTTAAGGGATTCGTAAGAATTTAAAAGAAATTATAGGATTTCAAAAGAAAAGAAAAGATTTCAAGGTTTTTCTACGGATTTTATGGGATTTTGGTATTTTCGAGGGATTTCAGGGGTTTCATCAGATTTAAGAGATTCATGGGATTTAAAAAAATGATAAGATTTTGAGATCTTTCTACTGATTCATAAGATTTTAAAAGAAATTATAATATTTCGAAGGGATTTGTACCGATTGTGTGGGATTTTAATAATTTTTAGGGTTTTTAGGTATTTTTCCAGATTGGTGAGATTTAAGAGATTCATAGGATTTTAAAAGAAATCTTAATATTTCAAAGGAATTTCTACGGATTTTACGGGATTTTAGTGATTTCAAGGATTTTGCCACATATAAGGGATTCTTAGGATTTCCAAAGAAATTATAAGATTTCAGAAGATTCATAGGATTTCAATAGAAATGATAAAATTTGAAAGGAATTTCTAAGGGTTTTATGGTAATTCAATGAATTCAAGGATTTCGCGAGATTTAAGGGATTTTGAGGATTTACAAAGAAATGACAATATTTCAATAGATTTTTAGGGTTTCTATGGAATTTGTAAGATTTCAAGGGATTTCAGGGATTTCATCAAATTTAAGGTATTCATAGGGTTTCAAGAGATATTGAAAGATTTAAAGACATTACCACTGATTTTATGGGATTTCAGTGATTTCGCCAGATTTACGGGATTGTTAAGATTTTAAAAGAAATTATCAGATTTCAATTAATTTTGACAGATTTCATTGAATTTCAGAGATTTCAAGGGAATTTGAGGGGTTTCTCTAGATGCAAGAGATTTATAGGATTTCAAAGGGATTTCTAAGAATTTGATTAGATTTCATTAATTTGAAGGATTTTGCCAGATTTATGGGATTTTTAGGATTTTAAAAGAAATAATCAGATTTCAAGGGATATTTATGGACTTTATTGAATTTTAAAGATTTTAAGAGATTTCTGGATTTTTAAAGAGATTTCTGGGATTTCAAAACAAATGATAAGATTTCAAGGTATTTTTACGAATTTCATGATATTTCATTAATTTCAAGTGATTTTTAAGAATTTTATTGAATTTCTTAAGATTTAAGGGATTTCTGGGATTTCAAAATAAATGATAAGATTTTAAAGGGATTTCTAATGTTTTTATTGAATTTCAACGAATTTACCAACATTTATTGATACTTATGATTAAAAATATATATATTTCAAGAGGTTTGTACGGATTTGATTGAATTTCAGAGATTTCAAGGAATTTCAGGGATTTCTACGGACTTTAGGGATTCATATGCTTTTAAAAGAAATTATAAGATTTCGAAGAAACTTTTACAGATTTTATGGGATTTCAAGGCTTTCACGAGAATAAAGCGATTTTTTTTTAATTTTAAAAGAAATTATAAGATTTCAAGGAGTTTTTAAATATTTTATTGAATTTCAAAGATTTCAAGGGACTTTGGGGATTTCCTAAAATTTAAGGGATTCATGGTTTAAAAAAAAGATATTAAGGGATTTCTCCAGATTTAAAGTTCTCATAGGATTTAAAAAAAAATAAAAGATTTCAAGGGATTTTTGCGGAATTTATTGAAACTCTAAGATTTTAAGGGATTTCTGGGATTTCAAAGAAATGATAAGATTTCAAAGTTTTTCTACGAATTGCATGATATTTCCATAATTTCAAGGGATATTTACGAATTTTTTTTTAATTTCAAAGATTTCAAGGGATTTCAGGGATTTCTTCAGATTTATGGGATTTCTAGGAGTTCAAAGGAATTTATAAGATTTTAAAGGGATTACAAATAATTTTATTGAATTTTAACGTTTTTACCAGATTTTAGGAACACTTTGATTTTAAAACAAAAATATAAGATTGCAAGGGATTTTTACGGATTTTATGGGAGTTCAAGGTTTTCACCAGATTGAAGCAATTTTTTTTAATTTTAAAAGAAATTATAAGATTTCAAAGAGTTTGTTTAATATTTTATTGGCTTTCAAAGATGTTAAGGGATTTGAGGGATTTCCTCAGATTTAAGGGATTCATTGTATTAAAAAAAAGGTATTAAAAGATTTCTCCACATTAAAGGTTTTCATAGGATTAAAAGAAAAAAGTTTTTAAGGCATTTTTACGGAATTTATTAAATTTTAAAGTTTTCAGGGATTTCTCCAGATTTAAGGAATTCGTGGAATGTAAAAAAAATTGATAAGATTTCAAGGAATTTCTACGAATTTTATTATATTTCGATGATTTCAAGGGATTTGAGCAGTATTACGGGATTCACAGGATTTAAAAAAAATTGTATAGAATGTTGATAATTATTTATTTAATAAAAAAAAAAATCAGTAAGAGTTTCTAATTTTATGTTATACTACTAGAAATTTAAGTTTGCCTTCAATTTCACAATTACCCATGGATAATTAATTATTTTGTAAAATTAAGAATGGATGAAAGACTGATTGTAATTGAAAGAAAGAAGAACCAAAATCTGATGTTGATTGTTAATTGTGACATATAGCAAACATGATATTGATAAAATTTATTTCATGATAAATTGATAAATCTGATTTAATGAATCGATTTGATTTTTTCTCTAAATTAAAGTTTAGAAAATTTCCATCTAATTTACTAAAGCACATTTGTTTAAATAATTAAAACTTTTGTTTATGCAGCAAGAAAAATGCAATTTAAACAAATATTTTTCGAATGCCCTTCTTCAAAAGTGCATAATGATTGATAAAATTGACAACAAAAGACCCAATTTTAATTACAGTGATTTTTGAAATCTTTGTGTGTTCTTTAAAACAATTGGTTTTAGGTTGAATTTTTTTTTAATTTTAGATAATAAATTATCATAAAAAAGAAAAATTGCCTAACGATTTTTAAATTATTGACAAACAATTGAAAAATTCTCTTCAATTCTCAAAAGTCTTGTAGACTCATTTGTTTATAACCATTGTAAAAAATTACATAAAGTTCATCTTTTGGATAATTTTTTACTCTACCCTATTTATTATTTATTATAAATAAATTCTAAAGAGCGTATCAAAATATACAATTTTTAATTTACACTCAAAAAAACAATTTGGGTGGACACAAAAATTGTTCAACACATGAACTCAATGTACCTATATATATTTGTTTATATATTTTTTTTTAATAAAAAAATTCAGATATGTTATTAATATAAAAAAATAAATGTTTTTATTCATGATACGTTTAAAAATAAATCAAATATCTTGACACGATAATATAGAAACCCCTTTAAAAAAGTTATCATCAAGATAACCCAAGTGTATCTTTTCTTTGTCATGAAATTCATGATAAAAATTAATTGGCATCATTAAGTTCATGCTGAGTCAAATAATAATAATAACGAAAATTGATGCAACAAATTTTTTTTATCACGAATTTTATTCCGAAGAAAAAATAATCTGAGACCCAATTGAACAATATTGTTATTGTTAGAAAATCAATATTACATTCACATAGATATGCATGATAAGAAAAGTATGCAATGCGGCACGTAATAATAAAAAGTTCAGCGATTATATAATCAATTCAAGCCACTGCAAAAAATATTATTTTGCATTTTATTTATTTTTATTTAAAATAGAAAAATCTACACAAACCGCAATTTGTTTAACAATTTTTTTAAAAATTCTTTGGACATTTTTTTTGCCAATAATGCCTACTGGCACGATTTAGTTATGTAATCGTTCCGCGCAATTATCATGCGGAACGTGTCAGTTATGACACGAATTTAATTTAATGACTGCGAATATTGACCTCTATATAACTGGATTTTTTTTTCTTTTCTTTGTGTTTCCAATTATTTCACGAAATTAAGGGGACGTACTTAAAAAACGTAATGGATTATAGAAAACTGTAAACAAGTTTTTTTACCCCCTTCCTCAAACAAATATCCCCCCCCCCATCCCGCTTTCTGTAGGTAATTTTTAGTTTCCAGAAATTTTTGGCATTTTGATCTTGTATTATTTTTAACATTAAATATTTTTTTAACGGAATAAAACAGTGTTTTAGATACGAATTTAAAAATTTTAAATTTATTTATTTACTGTGAACGAAAAATTGTTTTCTACTATAAAGGATGAATATTCAACAATATACTTGAATTTTTAACATAAAAGGATTAATTCCAAACAAGAAAGAGTCATAGTTTATATTTTAAATACAAAAGTTGAAATTTATGCAAAAAAATAATAATTTGAAAACCAAAAAAGAAATTTTCTCTACAAAAATTTAATTTTGAAACTAAAATATGACTTTTCCGCAAAAAAATTAATTATTAATTAAAATTGAAGTCTTAAGCCAAAAAGACAGATTTTAGGCCAAAAATATGATAGGTTAATTTATAGTTAAAAAATTTATTTTAAACACAAAAAAATAATATTTTCAAACAAATTGTTGAATTCTCAACAACAATTTTTATTTTTAACCAAATAGTTGAACTTTCTACTAAAATAGTTACATTTTTTATAAAAAGGATGAATTTTCAACCAAAAATCGGATAATTAAAATTTTAGTTGAGTAAACCAATATTTTCAATAAATTAGTTGAATTCTCAACAGAAAGTTTAATTTTTGACCAAATAGTTGAACATTCTACCAGAAAAAAAATAGTCGAATTTTCAATCCAGTAAGGCAAATTTTCAACTAAAAATAAATTTTTGAATTTTCAATTTAAAAAAATAATTTAAAAAAACAACGTTTTCAATCAATTTTTTTAATTCTCAACAGAAAATTTAATTGTTAACTAAATAGTTGAAATCTCTACCAGAAAAGTTTAAATTTCAATAAACAGAAAGAATATTTAACCGAAAATAGGATAATTAAATTTTTAGTCAACTAAAAATTATTTTTCTTCCTAAAAAACAATATTTTTAATCAAGCTGTTGAACTGTCAATAAAAAATTTAATTTTTAACTAAATATTTGTACCCACTTCCCCAACAAAATTCCCTGATTTTTTCTTGATTAATTTTCCATTTTCCCTAATCATTAATATTCAAATACCAGCATTTTTATCTTCTATTATTTTTAACATTAAATCTTTTTTAAACGGAATAAAACAGTATTTCAGATACCGCTTTAAGATTTTCTAAATTATTTATTTATTTTAAACAAAAAATGTTTCTTCCACTGTAAAAGATAAATATTTTACAAAATACTTAAATTTTCAACCTAAAAGGATAAATTAGAAACAAGAAAAAGTCAAAGTATATATTTTAAACAAAAAAGATGAAATTTATAGAAAAAAAACAATTTTAAAATCAAAGAGAAAGCAGTAAAAGTTTATATAAATTGTTGAACCTTCAAGCCAAAAGACGAATTTTTAGGCCAAAAATATGATAGCTTCATTTATAATTAAAAAATTCATTTTCAACACACAAAAAATAAAATTTTCAAACAAATTATTGAATTCTCAACAAAAAAATTTATTTTTAACCAAATAGTTGAACTTTCTACCAAAATAGTTAAATTTTCAATCATAAAGATGAATTTTCAACCAAAAATACGATTATTAAATATTTAGAAAAAAAAAACAATATTTTCAATAAATTTGTTGAATTCTCAACTAACTAACAATTAATTTTTGTATTTTCAGTTTAAAAAAATAATTAAAAAAAAAACGTTTTCAATCAAACTGATGAATTCTTAACAGAAAATTTAATTTTTAACCAAATAGTTGAACTCTCTACCAAAATAGTTTTAATTTATATAAACAGAATGAAATTTCAACCAAAAAAAGGATAATTTAATTTTTAGTTATTATAAAAAAATTAATTTTCTTTAAAAAAAAAACAATATTTTTAATCAAACTGTCGAATTCTTAACAGGAAATTTAATTTTGGACCAAATAGTTGAACTTTCTACCAAAAACAAAATAGTGAAATTTTCAAGCCTGAAAGACTAATTTTCAAACAAAAATAAAATGTTAAATTTTTAGCTAAAATAATGAATTTAAAAAAAATGTTTTAAAACAAATGGTTGAATTCTCAAAACAAAATTTAATTTTTAACCAAATAATTGAAATTCCTACCAAAGTAGTTGAATTTTCAACCAAAAATAGGAAAATTAAAATGCTTAGTTTAAAAAAATAATTTTCAATAAAAAAAATATTCTCTATCAAACTGTTGAACTCTCAACAGAAAATTAATTTTTTTACCAAATAGTTGAAAATTCTACCAGAAACAAAATAGTCGAATTTTTAAGACAGAAAGGCGAATTTTCAACTAAAAATAAATTGTTGAATTTTCAGTTTAAAAAAATAATTAAAAAAAAAAACAACGCTTTTAATCAACTTGTTGAATTTTCAACAGAAAATTTAACTTTTAATTAAATATTTGAACTCTCTACCAAAAAAGTTAAAATTTTAATAAACAGAATGAATATTCAACCAAAAATAGGATACATTAATTTTTAGTTAATAAAAAATTAATTTTCTGACAAACAAAAAGAACATTTTTAATCAAGCTTTTAAACTGTTAACAAAAAATTTAATTTTCAACTACATAATTTTATCCCCTTCCCCAAAAAAATATTTGCCCCCTTCCTTTTTCTGTGCGTAATTTTTTATTTTCCCTAATCATTAATATTCAAATATCAGCATTTGTATCTTGTATTATTTATAACATTGAATCTTTTTTAAACAGAATAAAACTGCATTTTAGATACAAATTTAAAATGTTCAAATTGATTTATTTATTTTAAACAAAAAAATTTTTTTCTACAATAAAAGATGAATATTTAAGAAAAAACTTGAATTTTCAACAAAATACCTAATTTTTCAAACTAAAAAGATAAATTCCAAACAAGAAAGAGTCATAGTTTATATTTTAAACAAGAAAGATGAAATTTATACAAAAAAATAAAAATTTTAAACCAAAAAGAAAGAAGTAAAAGTTTTTCTAAATTGTTAAACCTTCAAGCCAAAAAGATAAATTTTCTTTACAAAAAATTAGTTTTTAATTCAAAATACCACTTTTGGGAAAAAAAATTAATTTTTTAACGAAACCAATGCACTTTTACCCAAAAAA
>JAAAKG020145605.1:0-10679 GCA_010014905.2 Druon quercuslanigerum | reverse complement strand
ATCTTTATCTTTATCTTTATCTTTATCTTTATCTTTATCTTTATCTTTATCTTTATCTTTATCTTTATCTTTATCTTTATCTTATCTTTATCTTACCTGCATCTTTATCCTTATCCTTATCCTTAGCCTCATCCTCATCCTCATCCTCATCCTCATACTCATACTCATCCTCATACTCATCCTCATCCTTATCCTTATCCTTATCCTTATCCTTATCCTTATCCTTATCCTTATCTTATGTTCGCAGCTTTTTCGACAAAATGTGAAGGATATTTAACCCTTTTAAAGTAAAAACAGCTTATAGAAATGTATCCTCCTAAGTCTGCATACCTCAGCCAGTTTTGCATATCTTGCCAATGCATGGTGGTTTCTAGAAAACTCAAAGGCAAGAAATGTTTTTTCAGATTGATCAGTATTCTAAATATTATTTTTACAATGTTCAGTGCTGACATTTTTTGCAATCTCCTTTTTATGAATTTATAAGATGAATTTCTCCTCCAATTGATAAGAATTCCAAATTTTTATAACTTTTGAAAATTTATTAAATACGTAATACTTTTATGAATTAACCATTTCCGCATAAACTTGTTTTTTGTGTTTAAATAAAATACATAATAATGTTTTGTCTTCGTTTACATCGCCACAATAAATGATTTATTAATTGACGTAAATAACTTTGCTGTTTTCATTTACATCTACAAACAAACAAACCATCTTTTTACATTCACATATCTCAAAAGAAGTTAGGAGAGAAAAAACATTGCTTTTTGAAAGCCTTACGAGATTATCATTCTAACTTTTTAAATTTTCTTGGAAAATTGAAAAATCAAATTTTGCAATGCATAAAAATACAGATGATAGCGAGGCTCTTATGACTACGACTGGGACAGTTGGGTGGGGGGATAAAAAAGGATCAGCTGACAGGAGGACTCGAGATAGGCCATCGAATTGGCCATCGATAGGCCATCCTAAATAAATCTAGATCGAGATCGCTTTTAGGTTGAGAAAACTTTTTCATAAATGGAGGCAGGGGGGAGGGTTTACAGATAAAATCGAGGAGGGGGATATGAAGGAAGACAGTAAAAGGTGAAGCAAAGAAGAGGAAAATGAGCAGGTAGATGAGAACTTGCGGAACAAATTTTTAAAAAACGTCTCCACGACAGAGAATTGAGGAAAAGAGGAAAGTTGATGTAAAGAGATTGGAAAATCTTATTTTAGGGTTTAGAGAGAAAACAAACAGAAGTCTCAATGGCATGCAAAGGCGAAGGGCTGATGTATGGGAGGAAATGAAAAAAGTTAGAAAGAAGCGGAAAAAAGAGATAAAACAAGGAGAGAGAGTAAAACAAGTAAACGAGAACGTTATCCTACAAAATGTGATAGTAAAAGCAAGATTGAGAGTGATCGAAAAAAAAATGAAAATAGAAAAAAGACGAAAAGAAGTAGAAATATAGTGATTAGAGGAATGAAAGTGGATATTGAAGCAGGAAGCGAAGAAGTGGAAAAGCCGATGGGGGAAATTGGGGTGAAAGTACACGCAGAAGAAATATCTGGCGTGGGAAGAAACAATAAAGGCAAATCACGTATGTATATTGTAAAAGTGAGAAGTTAGGAAGAAAAAGTTGATATCTTAAGAAAGAAGAAAGCTTTAAAGGGAACGGAAGAAAGAATAGAGAAGGTTATGACGTGAAATGAAAGAAGAAGAAAGTGGATGATGAAACAGAGAGCGAAAGAAGGAAAGGGAACACGGTACGGACTGGGAAAGATAGAATGTGGATAAATGAGAAGTGGAAATGGTAGAGGAATTTTTCTACTTAGGCTTTTGGTTCAAAGCGGGAGGTGAAAATGATATGCAGGTAAAAAAAGAATGGCAAGTGCGATTCATGAAGCAGAAAGAAAAAAGGTGGGACAATATTATGGAGATAAAGTACAAAAAATGGTATAGAACGGTTAAAATGGTAGGGGTCCCAGAATATTTGGGAAACTTGAAAATGGAGTGTAGGTGGTCCAGGATGGAGTTTGAAAAAACATGGTAAGAGAAAATGGAAGCCCTGGAAGATCTCACACACTCGTAAGATAATTTGTAAAAGCTAGAAAATAATAATGAGGCGATCCGAATAAAGGATAAGTTAGGTTAATTTAGCATAAGGCATAGTGGTTATGTAAAAATGAAAAAAATATGTAAAGGGAACGGAGCCCTCGAACCCGTAAAAGCGAGAGTGATAAAAAATAATAATTATATGTATATATAATATAAACATAAAATAAATCAAATGAACAATAGAAATTTTCCGATTTACAGTTTTGCAACAGAAACTATCCTAGATGCCCGGATGTTCATAAGAATAAATATGAGACTGAAGATTCTCATCGTGAGACCAATAAAGTATGAGCTTCAAAAAATGTACCACCAGCGTTTTTCTTTGCGGTATAATTCAGTAATAACTTGATAAATTTAAAAAACGATTCCTCCTTTCTAAAAAATTCATATTTTAGCTTCTGTTTCTAAGAAACTAGCACTTTTTCCCTTCCTCATCCTTTCTCGTTTCTTTTCGCTTCAATGGGAATTGACTTAATAGAAGCCAATCAGAAAATGAAAATATTTTTCGTTACAAGTTAATTCTTTATGATTGAAAAGCAAACACAGAAATCCCATTATACGATTTTGAGAAAGATATGTTTTTATTGTGTCAACTTATTTCCAGTTTAAGGACTTTTTGTTCAAACAAAGTCTTCATACGCTCTTTAATTTTAGAGATAATTATCAGCTAAAACATAATATACTCGTAGGAATAATAAAGAACTTAAACGTTGTGAGGAAACAGATATCAACAACGAATGTTTTGAAAAACATATTATGAAACGATTAAGAGAAATAATTTTTAAACAGAATAGGATTTAAAAAATCAAAATCTCAATAATTATAACATATTACTCAAACTCAAGCAAAACACTACACGAACTACTGTGGACCTTTCTCAAACATCCTGCCTATAGCTCTAATCTCTCACTCTATAAAAACATCTGTTTGGATCACTGGAAGAGGCTTTCTGTGATACTGAAATTCAGAAGCTACCCATCCATATATTCTTTCTTGTATCCTCCGAGTCTGCTGATTTGGAATGCACTGGTATCGGGCCGGGTATTCCAGGATAAGACCAGTTGTGCCCTTTGTCCTCCCTTTTGTGATTTTAAGGTCGCGAAAATACCCTATGCACTGTGCCTCCTGGAACTGCAACACATATGTAGTCGGAGGCTGGGAAGCCCTCTGCCAAAAAGCTCCTTTCATTTTCCGAATCGTAACCTTCAATAGAGCCAGTCATATAAAACTCGTTTACCCAGATTAGGATCCATCGTCGTATTTGTACCTGAACGCTCCTTGGTGTATGACGAGTAATATTTTATCGCTCAAAAAGGTCAATTATCTGGTTGAAAGTACCTCCATATTGTCTTTGCCCCAATCGTAAATAGAATGCTAAACGGTTGCCAGGATGTACTTGGTTGGGTTGTAAACACGAGGGTGTTTCGAATTCCAGACCAACATCTCCATCAGCAGTACATCCATCACGCATCGCTATACGCAATGCGCTTGGAGGAAAATCGGGAATTGCTTCGTCTGTGCCTAATTTTTGGAAGAAATAATTGACATGTATAAAGTTTTCCTACAATCGTAACTTAAACTTTTCGAAATTTTGATCAATCACTGAAAGAAAAGAATGAGTAGAACTATATTTGAATTGTTAGATTCTTGAATACTTGATATCTGGAATTTCGAAAGGACCTTTGAAAATTTAAGAAAATTTAAATTAAGTTTAGTAGTAATATCATAAATCCAGTAAATATAATCACACTGTCAAATTGTCAAATTTTTAGAAAGAAATGTTTTATATTTCTTGTGTAAAATCAATGCTCAAACTGTAAACTTCCTTTCGACATTTTTCAGATTAAAAGCAGAAGAAAATGAACCAGATTTTATTTTAAAAATGTTAATATTTGACTGTGAGTATACGCATGAAAAAAATATATTTAAAAAAAAACTTTCCGTTACATGATTTCATTGTTCCTATTGAAACACACATATTTTTACACTCGCTTTTCGCGTGTTTTTGTATCGCGATTATTTCTGGTAGTGTTAGAGTATTAGTATACGAGCACATCAGTTTCTTTATATGCGGGCTTTCGAATTTACTGGGCCCTTATAGCCGGTTTTAGTTCACGAAATATTTGGTTTTTTATAATTTTGCATGTGAAAATGACTATTTTCAAATTTCTGTGGGGGATGATACTATAATTTACACTAATACTATCAGCATTATACTCATGTTCCACCTGCAACCGAAACTGGGTGTATTTTCAGATTCAAGAAAGGAGAAAAGGGCTTTTATGTCCGGTGCGCAGTGAGGCAAAAATTACTTTTTTTATCAATTCATAAATTTTAATGTTTTATTCGACAAGTTTAATAATTCAGTGCATTATTCAGTCACTTGTCTACTGAAAAATTGGTTTTATTCCATGTCAATTTTTAAAAATTAGGTATTTCATGATTGATGTCTTCTGACAAATTTAATAAATAAATGCTTTATCGGGGCATTTGTCGACAGAATAATTCGTTTTCTTCTATGTCAGTCCTTTTAATTGGGAATTTCATGATAGTTATAGCAACATTTATAATCAGTTCACAAATTTTATGATTTTGTAAACTAAATTAATTGACAAATGCATTATTCGAGCTGCAGTTTCAGTATCGAAGAGAATTATCGTTTTCTGCACATTATAAATATTCATCCAGTTATGACAAAAGACCAAATAATGAATATTCAAATTAAATTTCTTTAAAAAATCATACAATTTATCAAATGATGATCAATTTTGCTACAATTATCAAGAAGTTGTGAATTAAAAGAACTGGCATAAAGAATGAATTTTTCCTCGAAAAATGCCGGTGTAATGCATTTATTTATTAAATTTATTTTTAATAATCCCAATAGATCTGACGGAGCAGTTATAGCATATTCAAAATAAAATAAAAAATTTTTTTAAGTATTAAGCCAAGCAAGGCACGACATGAAATCAGGCGTGAGACAAACTTGTTATTGAGCGCGAAGCGCGATAATTAACAGATACGCACCCTGGGCTGTCTTGAACTTGCAAACGAAGCAAGCCACTTGCGCAGCGCTCGATGAAAATGCGTCTGCCCTTTTTTCTATTAATGTTAATTATTATATATTATAATGCTTACGTTTGCAATGCAGCAGTCCAATGAACGCAAGGAGAACAATTTCGGGAAAAATCTTCATATATTCTTAGTAGGCGAAATGATACAGAAAAGAAATCTAATTTTACAGTAAGTTCATGAAAGAACTGACGCGATAAATGACTACATGTACTAACTTTTACCACTTTAAACAAGTAATCAGGCTCTATTTATTCTTTAAAACGAATCGAGTGGTAGAATGCATATTATCGATCTCATATGTAAACATTTTCCTTATTTGCTAAATATATTACTCATAGAGTAAATCATAATTATTTATCACATTATCAGGTTACATATCTCATATCTTAAAACCGTTTCTGAACTACGTCATTATTTTATATTTAATGAATTCGTTGATTTTGCATTTCGCTCAGCGCAACTGATACCATGGTGCATGGTGTTCGACATATTACTGCTAGTTTATTTCAATGATATGAACACTGTAAAATAAAAAGTTGTTATCAATTAATTATTGAGTTAGAAAAAAATTCAAAAAGTTGTTACGATAATCTTGTAGGACTTCAAAAAGCAATTTTTTGTTTTCTTTTCATCGAAAAAATTCGTAAGGATAAATTAATCGCGTTTCTTAAGAAACTTCTTTATTATATAAGCTTTTCCAAAAGAATTTGTTCCAAACATTTCGTTTTTTTGAAAATATGTTTTTCCGAAATTTATATTTTTTCTTGCGTGTTCTCACAGTCAAATATTTACATTTCTCAAATAAAATCTGGTACATTTTCTTCTGCTTTTAATGAGAAAAAAATTCCAAAGGAAGTTTATAGTTTCAACATTGATCGTAGACAAGATATATAAAACATTTTTTTCTGTAAAGTCAAAGTTCCTTTCGAAATTTAAGATATCAAGTCTTCAAGAATTTAACAATTCAAATACAGTTCGGATCATTGGTTTCTTTCAGTGATTGTTCAAAATTTCTAGAAGTTTTAGTTACGATAGCAGAAAAACTTTATACATGTCAATTATATCGATTTGGTATATGAAATACCCTCGTGTCTACAACCTAACCAAGTACATCCTGGCAACCGTTTAGCATTTTATTTACGATTGGCAAAGACAATATGGAGGTACTTTCAACGAGATGATTAACCTTTTTGAACGACATAATATTACTCGTCATACACCAAGGAGTGTTCAGGTACACATACTACGATGGATGCAAATCTGGGTAAACGAGTTTTATATGTCTGGTTCTTTCGAAGCGCACGATCCGGAAAATGAAGGGAGCTTTTTGGCAGACAGCTTCCCAGCCTCCGTCTACACATATGTAGCAGTTACAGGAGGCACAGTGCATAGGGTATTTTTGCGACCTCAAAATCACAAAAAGGATGACAAAGGGCACAACTGGTCTTATCCTAGAATACCCGGGCCGATACCAGTGCGTTCCAAATCAGCAGACTCAGAGGATGCAAGAAAGAATATATGGTTTGGCAGCTTCTGAAACATATGTTTTTATAGAGTGAGGGATCAGGGTAACAGGCAGGATGGTTGAGAAGAGTCCACAGCAGCTCGTTCAGTGTTTTGCTTGAGTTTGAGTAATATGTTATGATTATTGACATTTAAATTTTTGTAAATCCTATTCTGTTTAAATTTGATTTCTCTTAATCGTTTCATAATATGTTGTTTTAATCAATTTATTGGGATATATAATATAATATATATCCCAATAAATTATAAATTTCCTCACAATGTTTAAGTTTTTTATTGCTACTAGGAGTATATTATGTTTTAGCGGATAATTATCTCTGAAATAAGAGAACGTACCATGGTTCTTTATCTACGTTTGTCTGTCAGAAACGAGATAAATTTCGTACCAAAAATATAATATTACGATTTTCAATCAAAAAGAATCAACTTTTAAGAAAAAATATTTTGATTTTCTGATTGGCTTCTATTAACTCAACCCCATTTAAGCGAAAAGAAACGAGAAAGGGTGAAGAAGAGGAAAAGTGCTAGTTTTTTAGAAACTGAAGCAAAAATATGAATTCCCCCTTAGAAAGGAGGAATCGTTGGTGTTAACTTTTTTGCAGCTCAAATTTTATTGGTCTCACAATGAGAATTTTCAGTCTCATATTCATTCTCATAAAAATCCGGGCATCTAGGATTGTTTTTGTCGTAAAACTGTAAAAATAATTAACAGTTGGTGACTTTTCGTACGGGAAATGATACCCTGTGAATTGCTACCATTCACACTAACAAAACTAATTTTTGGTGCAGGTTTATGGTACTCTGAATTTGCCGTTTGATTCAAACTTTGTTTTTAATGTGTTATTTTTACTTTTCTACTTTATGAGTTTTTACTTTATGAGTAATAAATTCTATTCTATGAGTAATAATTTTAGGGAATAAAAAACATGTTGAGATGTGAGATTATCAAGATTCATTTCTCTACTCGATTAGTTTTGAAGAATAAATAAAGCATTATTATATGATATAAGCGATAAAAGATAGTAAACGTAGTTATTTATTGCGCAGATTTCTTTAGAATCTTCGTAAAAATATTAGATGTCTCTTCTTTATATTATTTCGTTTACTAACAAGAAATGAAGATTTTTCTCGAAATTGTGCTCCTTGCGTCTATAGGATTTCTACACTTGAAACGTAAGTGTAATATAATATTAAAATGAATATAGATGATGAACATGCGATATATTTTAAGATAACATGTTGGATTAAGAGATAATAATTACAATATTGTTAGTTTTTAATGTGTCCAGCTTTAACATCAGAGTATTCTGGTTAATACAACGTTATATCTGATGAGGAATAAATTTTTTTTGCAATATATATGTATTTAAACAATCTACTATTAGAGAATTTTTCGCAAATCTACTCCATTTCCAGTTCCTACAGAGCTAGAATTTGGGCAAATTCCTTGATATTAGAGAGTGCCTAATAGTTTATCAGATTAGGGATCTGCTTCACATTGAGTGATTCAAAATTGAAAACCACAAAACATAATAAACATTAATAATAAAAACAATGTATAAGAAACAGTGTTTCTGGATGGAAAAATTATAAACAGTTTAAACAAAGCTTCAAGGAATACACATTTCCTTATCTCTGCCAAGGCTAAAATTTTTGCTCACATGATGACGACCTACTATTCAGATTTATAATTTAAACTAATATTTAAGCGCTTTATGATAAAAAATGTGTCACTGGTATGAGCATATGATAACAATTATAACAGTTTTTTCTATGATGACAGTCCATAAGGTTCCCTTTTACCAACAATCGATTTTTTAAAAGGTTCTACTTTTTTTATGTTAGCATCCGGTTAGGAATCGTATTCCTGACATAATTTTTAACAATTATTTGTAAAGTAATATTTAAATAATATAAATAAAATAATATTTTTGTTTGAACTGAAATTATAACATTTAGGTTATTTATGCAGGAAAACATTTATCTCAAATTACGAATGGTAAATTAAAAAAGCAATAGGAAGACAAATATATAGAGTATATTATGGTTAAACTTGGAACCTTATTTTCTCAGTTTGATAGATGAGGCACATGGCGTAATATAACTTTAGGGCGGCGAAATGGCCGAATAATTCATTTGTTGAATTTCTTAATCAAAAAAAGTATTAGATTTATACACTAATTATGAATGTTGCTAAAATTGACGTGATTTCTTGAAATTAAAGGACTAACATAAAAAACGAAATGTTTTGAACAAAATCTTTTGGGGTAACTTTTATAATAAAGAAGTTTCCTCATAATTTTCAAGTTTTTTATTATTTCTATATTATGCTGTAGCGGATAAATGGAATAAAAATGTAGAACTCTGCCTGAATATGTACTTTTTCGAAACGAATTTGTTTTTAAGTCAAAATGACCACTTCTGATAATCTGAAAATTAAAAAAAAAAAGTAATTTTATTGTCTTTTGCATGTAAAGTCCCTCCCTCTAATCGTTTTTATCAAATTTTCACATTTGGACACCCTTAGAACCCAAAAAACAGGTTTTAAGAAATGTGTATGTATGTTTTAAAAATGCATGTATGGCTATTTGTATGTGTCTTTGAGCACGATATCTACTAAAAAAATTAATCTATGAGTGCTTAGAAACTCGAATAATTTATCCTTACGAAATTTTTAGATGAAATCAAAACAAACAACTTTTTGATTTTTCGAGAACATCCCCTACAGTTTTGCATGTTAATTATTGTTTTATGAAACGCGTAATTTTTGTTTTTATTTGTAAAAAATAAAATTAGAAATAAGGCGATTAAAATTTTAAACTAACGACACAAGCTATGAAAAAAATGAATACACAAAAGTTGCTCATCAAAAAAAGAGCTACAAATTTGCGTTAAATTTATTATTGTATATTATTGCCAAAAAAGATCGACAAATTTGTTGATAATAATTTTTAAACAGGACGAGTAGATTTTCATTTATCCGTGAAAAATAATTGGAAAGATAAAAAGATTAAATTTTGAAAAAAAGAGCCGGGAGAAAAAACAGAAAATGAAAGTACAATGCATTTGATATAAAAAGGTTGAATAGAATGTAGACAAGTTTACATTTTACTGCTTATTCAGATATTACAAAATATTGTCGATCTTAACAACAAATTTATATTTTTACAATTCATAATATGCATTAGTATTAAAACATACATATTTTCATGGTATCTTGATTTAATAATTTAAAAAACGTGCACCTCCTAAAAAAATGTTTGTTATTAAACATTTTATTTAAACTTATATCGCTTCTTTCATAAATTTTATTTATTTATTTTCCGTACGATTTATCACGATTTTAAATAAAGATAAACACCTCCTAGCGTAAAGTGTTTCTAAGTTTTGTATAATTTATGCGAACAATTTTGTTAAATAGAATGTTATTATCGCAAGAGCTTACATCAAATTTGTAGATCTTTTTTGGTTGAACAACTTTTGTCTTCAAATTTTTTTCATTTTTTTCAAAATTTTTTTTTTTTCAAATATTACTCTTTACGATTAAAGCAAAAACTACGCATCCTATCAAAACATTATTAACGAGAAATTCTTTTTTGGAAAAGCAACTTATGTCTACTTATTTTTTTCATAGCGTGTGCTGTTCCTCCAAAAATTAAATTTCTTTATTTTTAATGTTGTTGCTTACGAATAAAATAAAAACTACGCACCCTGTAAAAAAGTGACAAATAACCAATCTGAGGATCTTTTTTGAACGCACAATTTGTGTTGCATCATTCTTGGACGTATATTGCACTTTGACCGCCAAATGGAATTTTTTATTATTTTTGGTGCTTTTAAAAATTTGAAAAATTTGTTATGATAATCTTGGAATTCCTGCCATACACAAAATTTTTCTTGTTTCACATTTTTTTCATATATTTTGCTATTTGGCATAAAATCTTCATTTGCCTTTGTTTTTTTTTAATTTTGGAAGCAATTT
>JAAAKG020145604.1:0-32778 GCA_010014905.2 Druon quercuslanigerum | reverse complement strand
CAAAATACATAAGAATAACCCTCAATTTTGCTTGGACATATTATTGCATACGGGAAGGTACCCAGCTCCCGGACTATAGACTTGTCCGATGCTCGCCCACCAAAAGATTCATTAACAAAAGTTATCAATCCATCTGGCGGAAATTCTGTCATAAATTTCACTGTTGAGTGGCTTCTATAGAGAGAAGAAAACTTAATTTGTCACTTTAAGCACTTGGGTGTTTGGATTTTTATTTCAGTGCGATCAAGAACAGATGTTGATGCTCGATCCATAACTGATTTGAAAAAAAAGTGACCATGCAGTAAATGGTATGTTTAATTTTAATTTTTCAGTTTTCAAAAGCCACGAATCACGAGTATCACGAGTATCACGAGTATTTAATGGCCCGTACAGTGAACTAATTTTTGAATTTTGATTTTTTATTCCTAAACCAATGCTTTATTATAATCAAATAAAGGTTAGTTTAAATTTATCACTATTTGTGGAGCTGAAAATAATTTTTTTATTTACAAACAATTACATTCAGACTTTTTTCTAGATTTTTCAAAAAAATGTGTCAATTGGTCCATGGTAACCGACTAGACAGGTAGAGTAAGCCACGAGGGCGCACAGTGGGACGAAAATCACGACTCTGACCAAATTGATTTTCTGACTACAATTTTCATCCGATTTAAACAGGTTTTTTTTTAAATCGAAGCTGATGAAAATTAGCATGATCTCATCAGAGCATATATTTAAATTCAGGCTCTATTTTTTATTTATCCAGTACAATTTTCCAGTACCGTAGGATGAATTAAAAAATGTATTTAATTTTTTATAAACAAATAAGTGGATGAAAATGGTTTCATTTTGTTTGACGGTGTATGGTCACTTGATTCTCACTGGATTTCCTCATTTAATCAACAAAAGTAATTTTTGTGTCATACCCGTGAGGATTCATGAATAAACAATTATTATTATAAACAAAAAAACAAACAATTTTTGTCTTTAGCTATTGGTGACAAAAAGAATAGTCATTTTCCATGGAATTAGATCCATAGAGTTCATGAATGATACTCAGTTATGATATCTGCTTACATAATAATAACAAGTCGCAATTGTTCAAATGATCTTAGTTAACAATTGCATTTTTCGCCTATTTTTCGTCACACAAACTCCGTTCTTTGAATGCGTTTAATTGTTAATGATTGATCTTAGAATAGCGTTAAGTTATTTAAATAAATAATAATAACTGCTATTGTTATAAACAATTTCATGAAAAATTACTCATCTTTTCTATTTTTCATGGAATGAATAGCGTTTTCCACCCAGAATCAAATTCAGATCACTAATTGATGATAGCCATTCATTATTTTCGATCATCCGATAACAATTGTTGATTATTTAAACAAATGTAATAAATAAATACACAGTTTTACCATTTTTCGATATTCCTACTTCGTTTTCAGAACTGGATTAACTGTGAATGACCTACTTTTTAAACCCAATTGTTATCGATATGAACAATTTCATGAGAATAATAATAATAATATTAATTCGATACGCACATCAGACTTTACGTATTCTCACATTTCTCAAATTCTCCCATCCAATACAATTATCTTCGAAAATTATAACATTATTTCCACAGTCACCGGTTTTGACGAAGAAATCCTGAAGAATATGTACATAGTCTTAAAAGTCCTAGCATCTGCTAGAGCCATTGACACCAAAAAATGTCACGAACATGCTCTTAAAACCGTCAACCTGCTCGTTCAGAAATAAAATTAGTATTTTATGACTGCATCAGTCCACAAATTGTTGATCCATGGAGCCAAAATAATAGACTCCTTCGTCATTCCAATCGGACAATTATTGGAAGAGGCTTAGGAAGCCAAAAATTAAGATTTTAAGAGATGCAGAGAGAATAATACAAGGAAGACAAGTCGCATCGACACTAACACATACTTATTGCATTATCTCTAATTCTTATGTGATCTTTATTTATCAAATGTGAGAAGTGAGTTCGTCAAGCTAGAAAGATCACTTCTTTCAGAAGCAGAAGTTTTACTTTTGAAACTGACGTAAAGTCTGATGTGCGTATCGAATTAATATTAATATTATTCTCATAAAATTTTTCATGCCGATAACAATTGGGTTTAAAAAATTGGTCATTCACAGTTAATCCAGTTCTGAAAACGAAGTATGAATATCGAAAAATGGCGAAACAGTGTATTTATTTATTACATTTGTTTAAATAATCAACAACTGTTATCGGGTGATCGAAAATAATGAACGGGTATAGTCAATTAGTGATCTGCAGTTGATTCTAGATGGAAAACGCTATTGTTTCCATGACGAATAGAAAAGATGAGTATGTTTAGGAAATTGTTTATAACAATGGCAGTTATTATTATTCTTCCGAATCCCCTAACGTTATTCGAAGATCAGTCACTAACAATTAAATAAATGCAAAGAACGGACTTTGTGTGACGAAAAATAGCCAAATAATGCAATTGTTGACTAAGATCGTTTGAGCAATTGCGAATTGTTATTATATGAGCAGATATGATAACAAAGTATCATTCATGAGCTTTATAGAGCTAATTTCATGGAAAATGACTATTCTTTTCATCACAAATAGCTGAAGCCAAAAATTATTTTCTTTATTTGTTTATAATAATGATTGTTTATTCATGAATCATCACGGGTAAGATACAAAAATTATTTTTGTGGATTAATTGAGGAAATCCAGTACAGTGAGGCAAGAGAAAAAATGGCTATGCAACATATTTCAACCAGTGCAGGTTGTAGCAACATTTCCACGTCAAACAATAAAATTTAATAATTGACGTATTTTTTTAGATTTTACGATCAGGATATCTAAAAAAAAAAAAATTTGAACAAAAAAGATGAGTGATTTACTCTAATTGCTGACGATATTGTATTACAAAAAGTAGCAATATACAATCATTCGCTGAGACTTCTGTCATTGTGCTGTGTGGCCGCGCTGTTGGCGCACTGTACCCGATAATACAGTGATTTACTGTACCAGACGTGCACTTTTTAAATTATATAATGTTTATTTATCACTGGCTATTTATATTTTAATAGTGTGCTATAGTAGAATATTCGTGTATGTTACAGTAACCTCATAAATAAAAATTCTCATTTTTTTGACTCATTGTTCATATTCATTTCCAACAATTAGAAGCACAAAAAGATACAAAATTCCAGCATCGAAAATGGACATTATTTGTTTTTTAAATAATAAGATCGAATAAATTGTATAAAACTTGGACGAATATATCCACAATACAGAAATACATTACCAAGAAAAAAAAATGCAACGAGTAATTTTTTTTTTTAAGATGACTGGTTTACTGATTATGTTGCTCAACTGTACCGGTAATTTCCATAATCTTTGAAATCCTTGGAAATTCTTGAAAACTTTCAACATTTTTTAAAATAATCTATACTTCATTAAAATCATTGAATCCCTTAAAAATTTGCGAAGATCTTGAAATTTCCTTGCATTTTTTTTAAATACTCTAAAATCTTTTAATTTTTAAAAATAATTAAAACTTCTTCAAAAATCTTTGCAGTACCTGGATACTTTTTTCTACCTGTTAAAAATTCTTTGCGATTTTCTAAAATACTCTACAATCTTTGACATTTTATGTCTCTTTAAATGACTAAAATCTATTGAAAATTCCGTGGAATCTTCTTAAATATGCTAAAATATTTTGTAAAATTCCTTAAAATGTTTGGAAATGATATTAATATCTTTAAAGCTCATTAAAACTCCTAGAAATTTTTATAAAAATACGCTAAAATCCTTAAGAGTCTACAAATTTAAAAGTATTCTAGGAGATTTCAAAAGAATTCAAGAAAATTCAGAGATGGGTACAGACCTGAATTCAATGGTGGGTTATCCTTGGTTAATTTACTGGAAGAAATTGGAGTAAAGTTATCCTTTCGTTGAATAAAGTAACTATAGTGAATTCATCTTAAAAAAGTGATTTAAGAAAAAATGTGTCTAAAAGTGACTGTGTGGGAGATCTGAATATTTCTGACAGTTACTTAAACTGCTTCTTATCTATTCCCGGACTTTTAAAAATGTTCATCAAAAATCCCTGATATTTCCCCGATTTCTATATTTTCCTGACCTGCAGCCACTCTGTATTATATATTCTATATTCTATATTCTATGTTATTTAGGAGATATATCACCGTATATTTTAGAGTGAACTTTTAGGCAAATATCATTAGTCTTGCTAACGTTATTGTAAGATCTATAATGATGAGCAATTTGGAAGACGTTAAAGACTTCCCTTGAGGCATCAAAGAAGCATCTCAACTACTTCCCGAGAGAATTTCCATGATGTTAATTAACATCTAACTTGTCTTCATAAAGGATAGTTGGAAACAAATGTCGAGTGCCAACTTTCTTTGTTGGTTGATGAAACATTTATTTTGTCTCGAAGAAAAGTTTGAAGTTTGGTATCTTTTTCTAGTTATTTCTGTTTTCTTCTCATTTTGTTCTTTAGTTCGTATTTCATTCAGGAGTAGAAGATAAAAAATGTTCGAGGGGTTGACTATTTGACGTTGTGACGGAAGCCTGATTTTTTACACAAAATCAGGGCACATTTTCGGCATATACAAGGAAATTTAAAGTCACTTCAAAGAAATTTATTTCACTGAATTCAAGTGACAAAAATATGAATTATTAGGACAAATTTAAGACCAACGAACAATATAATTTTAATTAATTTTAATTAATGTGCGTGAGCAGTTTTAAACAAAAAATTTCCAAGGAATAGCCCAAAATAGAAAAAAATGTGTTTTTTTAGAGTCATCACTCTTGATCAATGGAAACTAGAATACTATATTTTTTTGATTTACTCATGAGTTTCTACTATAAAATTTCTTGTGTTTCACCATTTACGTGCGTAGCTTTGCCAGAAGCAAAGTTTTTTTGAAAAACTGTACACGAGTAATTTGCCCTGAAAAGTAGATCAAAAGTGATCAACTTTGGTGAGCCATAACTCAATTAACAGATAATTAACAGATTCTAAAGTAGACCAAAAGTTCAGAATTGGGTTTAATTTTTTAGTTAAGTTTTTTTAGTTTAATTTTGTTGTTGAACATTCTGATCTAAATGCAATGTAATGGATCAGTTTACGCAAACACGACTTTTGGGATTTTTTTTCAAAAATAGTTTCGGGACGCACTGTAGTAATTTCCTAAAAAACTTATATTTTCATCATATTTTCATATAAATAAAGTGTGACATAACTATATTTTTCACAAAATAATAATTTTTCCAAACTTCTGTAATCAAATTCTTGTATCTTGTGGATTTGAATATTGAATTTTTTTACAAGATTTAGAAAATTGTATTGCTTGATGAAAAATAAAATTAGAACCGCTCATGCAAAGAGACTGCTTCTTAAAAGCTTTACAGTAAAACAATTTTGCTTTTTTAACTTTTTCTCACAAATAAATTTAATTTTCTTTTTTCGTAGACAAATACAATATAATCTCTTCTGAAATATATGGATTATATTAGTGCCAACTCTAAAAGAACAAAGAAAAAAACTATGTCTACTTTAAAAAAAATTAAGTTATTATTGTTTCCGAAAACCGCTACCATTTTGTTTGTTTTTAATTTTTTTAATATTTTAGCAGATTTCGAAAGTAGATGAAAAGATCTATTAAATTCAAGAAGAAAAAGTGACATGTCTATATCGGTTTAAATACTGAAACTTCCCCAAAAAAAAGAACAATGCATTAAGAATCTTTTGTTGTCCCAAGACAATTCTGTAAATTGAGCCTTTACAGCCTGTCCGATTTTTAATAAATTCAGTTTTTAAAATATGTATAATAATAAAATGCGTGTCAAGGAAATGAAATTACGCGATAAATTCTTAATTCCCCGAAATATGGATTATCCATTTCAGTGTAAATAGGATTAACCTTGAAAGAAATCGAAATAAACAGACTGTAGATAACCAGCGAATAAAACTGTCCATTTTTCTCGATATTTACGATTTCATAATTTACAACAATTAATTGCAAAAGTTCAGCAGCTGATAAATAGCTCAGATAAAATCGACTCTGGAAATCACCCAAGGTGGAAAGTAAACTAGAATGGAATCCGAAGAGCCATCTTGGAGAACATACATTCGTTCTTAAAGGAAACCCACTTTGAAAGTAACTTCGCCAAGTTAGGTTCGCAGCACATACCACAAACGTCAAGGCATTAGCTTTCATTAACCTTCGTCTGCCGGATGCAATCAGTACGGGTGCAGTAATAACGGAAGCCTTTCCTTCGAGATCCACTCTCGATGGCCCGCATATCGCGTAACGCTTTCGACGACTAGACTGTAATCGAATTAGCAGGGATAACAGAATTTCATTACATCTGAAAAATCGCTCCCCTAGTTATTTTCTTCGTGGCGAATCCATCCTGGGAATCAGGATGATCGGATTCTGCTTAGACCTCTCGCTGTGCCAATTATTTTGAAAATCGATATTCGAATGACATGCTAGGAGTCGCTTAAAAGGAAAGTTTATAATTCCTATTTCAACTTAAAATACTTCAGAAATAGACAACCATATTTTAAGACAATAAAAGCTTAAAAAACAATTTTTTATTTTAGATAATTTAAAAATAGACATACATATTTTATGGTTGGAAAATTAATTTCTTAGTTATTTTATTCTTGAATAATCCATCCGATGAATCAAGTCCATCGGATTCTATTTACACTTCGTGCTTTACAGAAATAGACAGCTACATGCCAGGACTATACAATTTAATTATTAGCTATTTTCTTTATAAATAATATATCCTGGAAATCAGTCAGATTACATTCTATTTACACCTCTGACTTTGCCAATTATTTCACATATCGATATTCAAATTGAGCCGCTGGGTTCGAGCCCGACGCTCGAGCACGAGTGAAAGTATTGTCAACGCGTCTCAAAAACAGAAAAGTTTCCAACAAAACAAAATCAATTAAAAAAATTATAATTGTATAGAATAAGGAAATAAAACCTTTTGCTATTCGAATTTTTGTTGTCAAACGTTTATTTGTAATAATAAAAGTAAAATATTGAATAAAAGTATCTCTCTAATTTAGTTAAGTTTTAAAACTTAAATCGTTCTAACTCGCCTAGGTATTATTGAAATAAATTCATATTTATAGGACTAATTCAACACACTATAGCCATCCCTAAGAATTCTTGCAAAGTGAAAAATTGCTTATTGTTTAATAATATATCATTACAAAATGAGGTAAGTCGGTAATTGTGTTTTCTTTTTTGCGCCGGTAAAAACTATCTAGGTAACTTCGAGTTTCAAACAAGTTCCAGTGAGTGATTTGCTCCAAAATTTGTAATGAAGTTTGTTGGAAAATCTTATATAGATTCATAAGTACTTTACTTAGATACTCATATTTGGTTTCCGTCAATTTCTAAGGAATCGATATATTATCCAAAAAAATTCATTCAAAATTTTTGAACCAATCACTCACTGGAAGTTGTTTGAAAATCCAAGTTACCTGTATACTTTTTACCGGCGAAACCAAGAAAACAAAATTATCGACTTACATAATTTTGCAATTAAATACAATTAAACAATAAGCGATTTTCAACTTTTCCATAAATTCTTCGGCATCGCTATAGTATTTTGTATAATTTCTATAAATATGAACTCATTTCAATAATATTAAAAATATAATTGATATAACTATTAACTCATTTCAATAATATTTAGCCGAGTTAGAACGATTTAAGTTAAAAATTAATTAAAACAGAAAGAATTTTTTATTCCATATTTTGCTTTTAATATTAAAAATAAACTTTTAACAAAAAAATTCTATCAGGAAAAAGTTTTATTTCCTTATTATCTAAAATTCTACATATTTTTAAAATGATTTTTTTATTTGAAAAATGTTCTATTTTTCAGATGCACGGACAATTTAGAACAAGCAGTATCAAGAATAATTGTTTGTTTCTAGAAGAGTAAAAATATAAGATTTACAGTATAGGAATTTTATTCCCCAGAAATGAAGTACATCACAAGAATTAGTAGTATAAGCTTCTTTATGGTCAGCCACAGATAACATTTCAGAACTTAAAGAACGAGCATCTTACAAATACTCTAAAAACATAAAGCACAGTTTATAGCAGAAAATGCTCGGAATTTTAACTTTAGTAGTATGGCGTTTTTAAAGCTGCAGATATCCATTAATATTTGTTAAAAATAACAAGATATAATGAAAAAAGTCAAATTTGCCGTTAAAAAACTTCACTAAACATGTTTTAAATACTTTTTCTGTTAAATAACAATTACCTAATATTTCCATGAATGTGGCTAAAAATTAGTTAAAGTATGTCTAAACGAATCAGTAATTAGTCTTATTTTTTCGGTTAACAGATAAAATACTCTTATCTGCGATTAATAGTTTCTGAGCCTCTTTCAAATATATTGTATATTTTTTTATAAAACGACTGTCAATCGCCGAATAAGAAGTAAAAATTTTATAATTAGAAGTTTCAGAATGGTTATAAAAACCGATATTCGATATATATATTGCTAATGGGCAATATAAAGGAGGAAATAAGAATAAAAATAAACAGTCATTAAGGACACACCTAATATAGTATATACAAAGAATTATTAGAGCAAGCCTCATGAATTTATCTATAAATTATAGAATACATTTTTTACCTCCTTTGTATTCTGCAAGGGGGCAATTGAGATGAAAAAATAAAGACAAGTAAAAGACATACATTGGAAGAGGGGATTAATTTAAATATATATTTTGTAAAGAAATGAACTCAAGATTTATTTTTAAAAATTTATTTGTTCATTATTGTTTAGGGTCGATGTTTTTTATTGGAATAGTCTTCTGCTTTAATTTTCGATGTTAATTAAGCGGTTTAGTTATTTTGATTGCAGAATTTTGATTCGAAAGTAAATTTGCATTTAAATGTACCAGAAAAATCACAAAAATTAATTACAAAAATATTTTCATCAGAATTTTGTTATTAGAACTATTAAGATTCATTTGAATCATGTTTATATAGCTCGGGCAAATTTAAATGGTAATTTAAATATATTAAAAACCTAATGTTTAAATTTGTTTATAATTTTGAATCAAATTTTTACTAGCAATTAAGGAATATCTACATTTTAAACGTATTCAGTTTTTAAGAGTTAATTTAACACATCATACTGACATTTCTTAATTTTCAATTAATTGCTTTTTAAACCGTGCTATTTAAAATCCTTCAATCTTAAAACTTTTCTTTTGAAAATTTTCAATTATAAACTGTGCCATTTCAATGGTCTGAATTTAAAGTATTTCAATAATCATCAGGTGTAAAAATTTTTTTTCTGTTTTAGAGAATTAAAAATAAAAGAATTAGGAATAGAAAAAAATTAATAAGAATTAATCTAGCACGATTTAAAATTTGTTCGTGTATCAATGCCTTTTATAAAAGATTTGAGATTTTGAATACTTTAGCTTGCTTACAGGTAAAAATATCGTGGATTTGATTGAAATTTACATTCATTTTAAGGTAATTTAATTTTATACAGAGAGGCTTTCAATTTTTAAATAATAAATCCTTTAACATCGATATGACTATAAATAATTGAAACTCTAGATCTTGAAACTAAAAAGCGTGAATTAATTTCAAGCTTGACATTAATTTACCCATTTACCTTTTTTCTCCATTTTTGCGAGAAATGTTAACATTTTCCCCTATTTTGAAGATATTGAGTAAATTGGTGCAATCATGTTTGTAGGTAAATTGTTTTTTAACCAAAATTAAATTTTCTGAATTTAATTTCTTACCATTTTCCATATTTGAACGATGGTATTGGTTTAAAACAAAACTATTACCGTACTAAAAACTTTTATTTGTATTACAGTTTATAGTACAGGAAATCATTGCTTATTGAAGGATACATTTTCCTAAGGAGTTTCTTAATAAGAAAAATAGTGTTAAATTTGTTACCCAACAGTAAAATTGTTCATAATATTAATGCTTAATAAAATTTAACACCCCTCCAAAATTTTCTTTTGCAAAATGTCAAATTCAAAAAATATACAAGACCCAGAAGTATTCAAAATTATAAAACCTAAAACTTTTGCTAAATTATTCTCGAAAAACTCAGTCTCTTATGTTTTAACACATTTTCATGATACCGAAAGTTCTTATGTCAAAACCAAAAATGTAAAAGTAAAAAAACGTACTAGATGTGGACATAATCAAATTCCAAAATACCAAAATCTGTGCTGAATTGTGCTCGACAAAATCAGTCTTCATATCCTTTAACGCAATTTCTGTAAAACCAAGATCTTAAATAAGGATCAACATGTCAAACTCAAGAAATTTACAAGATTCAAAAAGACTTGAATTTCGAAAACCCAAAGCTTGTGCTGAGTTGTGCTTGACAAATTAAATATTTTTCTTTTTACATAGTTCTGTGAGATCAACAGTTATGATATTAAAATAAAAACTGCCAAAGTTAAAAAAAGGGAACTCAGCGCCAGTTTTGGTTTTTCAAAATTGGATTATTTTTAGATCTTTTATATATTTTTTGACTTCGAAATTTCAATTTTAATTTGAGAACTGTTGGTCTTACCACACTATGTTAGAGGAATTAAAACCCAGCATAATTCAGCACAAGTTTGAATTTAACGAAATGATAATTGTTGTGTGATTTTTTGATGGTTAGGCTTTTTACTGCACAGATGATCTTAAGTTTAGGAAAATTAAGCTCACCTTTCGATTTTTTTATATATTCAGCTAAAGGTTCTAACTTCCGGGAAAATGAAATATTACTGGTTTTCAACAATTGTTAAAAATGTTTTTAAATTATAAGGAAACGATGAAAATATGAACCTCACCTCAATTCGATGCCTTGATTTCCCTTCTCATTGATGCTGACAATAACGTCACGTGGGTAGGACTGAATTGTCTTATCGTCGAAGCACTTTGTGGAAGTCACTTTGGACCGCAAAGTTTACAAACACCGATTAATTAACGCGCTCGCGTCACAGCAGTCCCTAGGGACCTAATCACCTGAGAACACGAAATACAATTTTGAATTTGACTGCGCACGGTTTCTAGAATTTCGGTCAAATAAAATCCCATCAATTCCGAGTCATAAGGCAACGGTCACACCATGCTATTTCCCTTATTCGTGCTCGATTGGAAATGTCCTGAGAACTCGTTACACGTACACAGCTTCAACTCTTGGACAATCCACTATTTTCCCTGTCCCTCAAGTGGCAACTAGTCTCTCTCTCCTCTGCCTAGCTCTAGATTCTCGTTATCGCGAAACTTCTTCTTCCAAGGAGGAATTTCCCTTTGAATGTTCCAGAAGTCCTCGAATTCCGATATAACTGAAAATCTTTCCCTTCTTCCGATTCAATCTTATTGCCTTCCCCTTGACTAGAGGCTTGAGTCCAATTCCTTCAAATTTGTATAAAATTTGCAATTTTAACCTCCTTATACCTGCAATTATCATCGATTTAAAATCTTTCCGCTAAAAGCACCCCTCGTTTACTAATTTTCTAAAAATGCAATGGCTTAGATAATATGCAGAATTTTCTTTGAATACCTGAAATATGGCTAAGAGAAACCACCTGAGAGAATTCCTTCTCAATTCATTTAATTGTTTGCATGTACCTGCAGCTGTTTTTGAATTTGGAAACTCCCGCCAATAAAAATTGACTTCAAAGTTTCAGAAACTTTGATGATTCTTTCTGATCTATTTTTCAGTGGTATTTATTTCTCGCAGGAGAAGATGCACTAGAAGAAGCGCGAGGAAATTCCAAAAATGGAAAGAGAAACGTGGATGTTGATTTTCGAAAACAGGGACACGCTAACAACACTCGGTACCTCGAGGAGCGCGCTCGGTGAATCGCGAAAAGTAACTGACGAGGCGGCCGACCCCAGTTGGCCCGAGTCTGCGCCCTAGCGACATTTCGCGTACATCGGTTATAAAATATAGACGGTACGCCACTACGACTACATGGGGCTGAAAAGGAGGTAGCTCTAGTACCTCCGACTACAACCTCCTGTTATCTCACTCTCACCCGTGGGATATATAGATATACATATATAGTTATCTTGCGCCTGTAACCTTTAGTTCTGTTCTTACGACCTTTCCATTCCTCTAGCAGTTGAACTCCTTCGACAGGGATTGACAGGACTACAAAATAGGTAATCCACTCCTGGGCCTCCCCTAGATCTGGGCCTCGCACCTAAACCCTTTATTTCGCTTAAATCATTTTACTAATGGAGATCCGACTTTTACCCTTTCTTTTCCTCTCTTTATATTTGAAATCTTCGATCTTAGGATTCGCCCTGGCGAAAGTTTCCAATAGGAACTAAATGTACCGGTATCTGAATCTTTCGTGAACCAATCATAATTAATTCCAGCCAATCCGAAGCAATTTTTAAATTTAAATCAATCTAAAGCCCATTCAAAATCAATCCGAATGAATCCGAAAGCAGTTTTCAATCAATGAAAATGGTTGAAAGTGTCTCTTTAATTATTTCTGTGACCAGACGCTGGGGTGCCTTCCCGCCCACAACAAGTGAACTATTTGTGCTACCACTCATAAGCTAGTATTCTGATCTAAACTTTTACTTTGTCCAAACAGAGAGGTGCTTTTCCAGCCACCAGAAGTCATCATAAAGTGTATTGCCTAAATATTTAATAAACGCACTTAATAAAACTGATGAAAAATTTAGCCACAACTATTTCCCCGGTAAATAAAACGGGTGCCTTCTCACCCCTGCGAGGCATTGATAATGGGTATTGTTTAGTTTCGTTTTTTTCAGCTTTAAGATGAAACTATTTTTGTTGAATTTTATTTTTATGATAGCTATATTTTTGGTGGAAAATTGAAATGTTTTGATAAAGTTTGTTCTTAAATAACCTAAATTACAAATATTTTTTGTCCATGTAATAAATTTACTTTATAGTTTATTAAAAAATGTTATAATTTAACTAAATATTTTTCGGGGTGTAATATAAGAGTAGTTAAAATTTATACCCGTAAAAATTCGACTTTGAACCCACCCAATTTTTTCCTATTCGGAAAAAATTCCGTTTTTATTCAAATCGGCCAACATTAACTATTTTTTCGCTATCTTTTGAAATAAAACCTAAATAATTCAAAATGTTCCCAAAAATATTAAGGCTTGTACCGGTTATTTTTTTTGTTGCTGATACCGAAAATGTGACTCTATGTAAATTAAGACTTTAAGAACAGAATTAGTTTCTTATGCTAAAAATCATTTGATATTAAGAATTTCTGCTTCGTAATGATGTTAAGAAACATTAAGTAATAGATGTCATTATAAAAAAATCCGGTATTTGAAAATTTTGAATTACTATCTTCATAACGCCAAAAATTCTTAATTTTTATTAATAGACGTATCACCTCATTAAATGTGGCCAATGGTATATGCATTATATAATTTTGTAATTTTTATAATATTCAGTAAAAAAAATTATGAACAGAATTGTGGCCTTTATTAATAAAGAATCGTTCAGAATTTTAATTGTTTTTTATAAATAAAGTTTTAGAAATGAAATTCCTCATTTCGAAGTTACGATCTATAAAATTTAAGGAAGTTCAAAAGACAAAATAGAAAGCAGCCGATTAAAGTCATTCTTAAGGAGTATGCAACCGAGGAGATTTTCAACGACATTGACTGCTTAATTTTCTAGACTTTCGTGCTATCAATTTTACTAGTCAAGTAGCAAAAGCACGCTACGCGCGCGTATCCATGTTTTCAGAAATCTCGAAAGCGATGTTTTATATTCTGGACCAACAATAAGAAATTCTAGAAATAAAAAATGCCATGACACTGACATATTGAATTTTTTGTCCCTCATAACATTTGGAATTAATCAAGCAATAGGCTTGAGATTGCGTAAAGCCGAAATAAGTCTTGAAATTTTATTAATTGCAATGTGTTGGAAAATTATAAATTTTACTTTAATAGTAATCTACATAATAAGCCTAAGTTAAAAAATTTCCTAATATTTTTCTTTATCTTCGCCAATTATTAGTAATACAATGTTGTCCTAAACTGTAGAAAATTTCCATGCGTTTAAAATAAGTATAACTAACACGGAAGGTACTCCAGGTGTTCATCGTCGTTTTTATTCTCCCTGATATATGTTGAAGTACTCAAAAAACTAAGCGAAACGTACTTTTTATCTGCTGAAAACCACTTTCGAGGGGTGAAACAGCCCCTCAAAGATAGAGGTCTCAAGTGTCCATTGTATAGTTTTGTGTGTAAAAACTAAATTGATTTCGATCAAAGCTACTAAAAAAGTTTCCTTGCAATGCAAGATGAATAACGTGATTTAAAAAAAAATAAAGAGGTAAAACACTCCTAAATATATTTAAAGTTGTGCTAAAAATGTTTTAATTCACAGTAAAAAATAAAAAATATATATATATTGCACTTAAAACAAAAATAAAATTTACGTGTTTCACCAAAAAAATGTTTAAAAAAATTAATGGTGGTAGGCACACCTATAACTTTGTATTTTGCGTCTATAATAATATATACTTTATCAGTTTAACATAGGAAGTAAAATAGAGTCCATCGAACATGAATAAAAAAATTACATGGCGGTATAGCACCGCTATATATTTTTAAATGTGTTGAAAATTTCTAAATTTACTGGAGAAAAATTTTAAAAGATATATTTTTCACTTGAGACAAAAATTAAGTTGATGTGTTTCGCTAAAAAAATTTAATTATTAGGGTGACCAACCCTAAATACTTTTTATTTGGTTTCTATGATAGCATATACTTTTCATGCATAAAAATAAATGAAAAAAAAATTTAGAACAAAGGAAGTAAAATAGATTACATCTAACATGAATGAGAAAATTACAAGAGGGTAAAAAACTCCCCAATTATGAATAGAATCGCAAAATAAGTCTAAAATTGAACAAAAAAGTCCGAAGAAAATATGTGTTGTACAAAAAAGAGGATGAAGGTATTTATTTATTTTTAGGAAAAAGAGAGCATCGAAGAGGGTAACTATCCCTACCTTGTTTCACATTATTAATCTTTATACCTAAACCTAACAGAATATGCAACAATAGAATAGCTGACAACGAATATTCAATATTTTATGTTGTTTCTGTACAAATAATTATAAAATTTACAATTTTATCAAATTATATGTTATGAACTTTACTTAAGATTTGTACTGCTTTTCAAACTGAAAAGGTATATAAGTGCTCTCTGAGTTGAACGGAGATATTCAAGAAAAACTATTTGCGCTAAGAACTTTAGTATAGGAACACATTTTCATTAATGCAAGTACCCCTTTTTAGTCAAATTTAGTTGCTGTTTTTGATTTTGCAAAAAAAATTAAATATTTAAACAATTTCTATTAAAAATGTACACAAAGTAGCCATCCATGACATGCCGAATTTCATCGATGTCCTGGTGCATTTCTTCGCTTGGACATCTTTGCTCGACTCAACACATTAGCAACTTGAGATTTTACGTACAGCATATGCTGGCACATACGGAGTTTTGATTTTGTACCAAGCAGCGTGTTCGGCCACTTTTGCTCGGCAAAAGATCTGGTAAGTACTTTACTTCTATTCTTTTCTTGTATTTCGTGATGTATTCTCCTCCTCTTACAAATTTTAGGTAGCGCAAAGTACTTTCGATACATTTTCATTTTGCATTCCGACAATTTGCTCAATACTGGGAATTTTAAACGTAAATGTCAAATCAAACAACGCACAATATGAAAAAAAAATCAAGAGAAGAAAAACTTTACTTTTTAAAGACTCTACAAGATTATCATAACGCCTTTTGGAATTTTCTTGAAAAATCCATAATTTAAATTTTGATCGACAACAAATAAACAAATTCCTTATTTTCCTTTTTTGGTTAAACCAAGCAAAATATAAAGGAGATAAATCGAGAAAAATTGTGCAACTCGAAAAGATCTACAAATTTGTTATAGATCACGTTTGATAGGATATGCAGTTATTGTATTGGTAAAAAAACAACATTATAAAAGAAAAAATTCAACTTTTTTGGCAAACGTAACAAACTTTGAAAATGTTGGGTTGACAAAAACTGTCCATCCCAAAAGGAGCTACAAATTTGTTTTAATATTTTTTTATAGGATGTGTAGTTTTTTCTATTGTGGTAAGCTATAACATTAAAAAAAATTATTGGTTGGAAAATGGCACAAGGTATGAAAAAGAATTAATAGAAAAAGTCTTTCACTGAAAGTGGTATGCAAATTTGTTATAAATAATGTCGAATCAGAACGATTAGATTTTATTATAATCCATAGAAACGAGATTATGATTAAAAAATAACAAAATAATAAAAAAGGCAATAAAACATACGTATTTTTCAATAACAATGCATATTATGAATTGTAACGAAATAAATTTATTGGAATGATCCATGTTTGATAATTGCTAAGAATAAAATTTAATATGAAATAAGAAGCATATATTAAAGTAATAATGATAAATACAATTTGTACTTTATTTTGCAATATCCGAATAAGCAATCCCAGACAGAGCTACATAAATGAATGTAATATATATTAGATATAAAAGTATTCAAAATAATGTAGAAAAGATAAATTTGTCGAAAACTGTCCCGAAGCAGGTTTAGCAAAGGGAAATCACAATCACCCAATTACAGTTTTCGATGTTTTGACCTTTAATTTAAAAAGATCTCTGCACACATATCAGAAAAAGGCAAAGGCCGAGCACTTTGCTTAAGTTAAACATTTTATTTAAAATTGGTTTTTTGACCTAAGGTTGATAATAATGAGTAGAAATATGAGATACAAATATGAACAAAAAAAATTCATGTGCAGCCAGATTAAGCAGCAGAATAGAAAGGAATAACTTACAGAAATTGTATAAGACAGAAATTATTCAAAGGTATCAAGACAGTCACGTCTCCAGAATAAATGCTATTATTTGTAGACTCTGACGGAAGCACAATGCAACTTTGCTTAGCTTGTGTGGAAAATTAGAGTTTAAAAGACTCATCGAAAACTGGCTATTGACTGTAGTGGTTGCTGGGTGACCTAACATGGATATCCTTGAGTCAGAATAGGTAGGGCAAACAGCTAGCAAATGATAAAGGTCATCTGTTACAGACAGGTTACATATAGGGCAGAGTCTAGTAGGGTCATAAGTAAATTTATATTCTCCAAAACGTATACAACCCCTGATAAAGCCTAGAAGTCTGAGTAGAACAGTAATCCAAGTTAAGCCACATTTGCTCCGAGTTACTTAGAGTGAACATATTTTTGGACTGGAGAACCCAGTTATATTATAGGTTGCAATCAGGTTTTAGGGACAGTGTCTTTAATTTAAGAAAGAATCTTTTAGGATACCTATCACCAGACATGCTCAGTAACCCCGACAACCAAATTAGCGTTCACATAAATATATTATAAGCTAATTGTAATCTACCTTTCTCTAACCGGAGGGCAAAATTCGGCGTGTATTTTGGTAAGCCTAGTGTTTTCTTAAAGAAAGTGGACTATAATTTCTCGACTGAATCAAGGCACTTTAATCCCCAAATTTGTATGGCGTAAAAAAGAACACTAAGCACGAGGCTACGAATTCGGGTAGTCTTAATTTACCAGGCATTAGATTTTAGATGCAAATACTTCCAGCTGAGTCTGCCGTAGAAGAATGTGTATTCTTATGGCCGACTTATATGCTATACCATAAATTTACATTTTTCTTTGTTGACCGTTAAGAAATTGCTCATACAGTATTGGGCGATAAGGTTAATTTTTGTTTGTAAGTCAGCCTGAGATAAAGCGAATAGAAATTTGTTATCAGAATAAGCAAGTAGGATAACGTCACATAAGTGATCTGTTGAAATTCCATGCATACCGTGATTCCGTAAGTACTCTTTTAGACAATATCTAAAAAGTGCAGAAAGGAGAGGAATAAGGATCTCACCGTGAAGCACCTCATAAGTTACATTTACGGGTGAAGTCAGACCCTCGTAAGTGCGAATACACATGTTAGCGTTCTCATACAGATTTTTTATAATTCGTATAAGTTAGTAAAAATGTCTATCGTCAGAAGTTTGCTCCATAGGTGACAGTGGTTTTACTGTGTCAAAAGCCTTTCTGAAATCTATGTAAAAAGCAAAGATTCGTCGCTTTAGGATAGACTAATGAATTTGAATTAAAGAATTTTATGGTATGAATATGATCAACACAACTTCTTCCAGGCCTGAAAGCGGCCCAATTTTCTGGGAGAATGTTTGCCATGTTTACCCACGCGGTCAATCTTATCAAAAGGGCCTGAGAGAATATCTTAGTATTACTATTTATGAGGGCACTTCCTTGGTAATGAGGAGGGTCTATCACCGTCTTTTGCAACATAAATGCGTGTATTTTGGCTTAGCTAGATGGTACTCTTTCCTAGGCCCAGATCCCGTTGAAGAGACGTTCTACGTACTCAACCTGATTTTCCGAAAGGTTTTTGAAAAACTCAATTTTTTTTAAACGATGACCAAAAATCCTTAGGATCAATACAAGGCCCTAGTGAAATCAACAGTGCATATTCGTATTGTGTCTTATTTGACCTACGTAACTCCGTAAAATATCTTTAGATTTCTAGATATTTTACCCCCAGCGTATCGGCAAAACTCAACCTTTTAAAGACATTTAAAGATTGTCTAAGCCTGCGGCGTGTGATTTTTGGATCTTGAAAAGCTGGATATAATTAATTTACCCTCAGAGGTTTAATTTTGAGGCTATGGAGAGCTAAAATAGGGAATTTTATATTCAAGGTTGATTTTAGAGCCTGGTAAGGTCTCGAAAAGGCAATTAACATTAAAGGATTACTTTCACGTTTAGGGAGAGCTCAACAGGGAGATTTCAAGCTCAGGAGTTAATTTTGGAGCTATAAGAGCTAGAAAAGAGGATATCACAGTAAGAGGTGCTTCTCGGGGCTGAAAAGTGCTGGACAACGGTGGTTTTTAAAGTTTGAGAGGGCTGGATTGGGGGATTTTATACTCCGGGTGATATCTGGAGCTAGCGGAGCTTGACAAGGGATTTTACAATAAGGTGTGATTTTGGGGGTTTTGAAAAACCTTAACAGAGGATTTTCATAGTTGGGCTTAATTTTGGGGATGGGAAATGCTGGAACAAGGATATTGTATACCAAGGGGCAATTTATTGGTACTGGGATTTTGAAGGTTGTAAGAGCTGGACAACGGAATTTTATATTTTGGTTGATTTTTGGGGCTAGGGAAAGCTTCACAGTGTATATAAAACTCAGGAGTTATTTTTGGGGTTAGGGGATGCGACATAGAGAAATATTGTACTGAGGGGTTGTTTCTGAGGTTTGGTAGAGCTGCACAAGTGGATTTTATACTTCGGGGTGCTTTTGGGGCTGCAGAGACCTAGACAGGGGTTATTTTTGGGACAGAGAGAGCTGGACAGACATTCGACACTTAGGGTGATTTTTAGGGCTGGCAAGAACCGGAAAAGAGGGTTTATTAGTTCGAGGTTATATCTGGAGCTGGAAGATTTGGAAAAGGCGGTCAATTTTAGGATGATCTAGGGCAGGCATTAATTGTGAAATTCATGTTTTTCGATTTTTTTTTTTAAATTTTGCGACTATTTTTGATCAGCTGCAGTATTTATTCCACAAATTTATAGACTAGGATTATCAGCCCTCTCCAAATTGTCCAACAAAACGCCTTAGCAAGTAGTTTCAGAAACCTGTAATTTGCTTTCTATTTACGTGATTACATTCTTAATTGGAGCTTTATGAATAGCTTTATACAGTTTTACATGATATTTAATTAACAGAAAAACATTTTAAACCATTTTTTAAATAATAGATTTATTTTCAATTATTAAAACAAATTTTTATTCTATATTGAAATAAAAGAAGGTCCGAGATGATGACAGATCGTGCCATACAATTGCAATATTTTTATTGACTTAATCCTGCAAAAAATTAAATAATAGGAAACATAATCGTTCTTGGTGCTTGGTTAAAAATTATTTTAATTGAGCCGAAAAAATCATAAATATATTATTTAACCCACTAACTAGATCTAAGAAAAAACACCAAGCATGAAATTACCGTTGTAACGTTGGATTCAGAGTAAATAGAAAAATAACTTAGTGAAATGTATATTTTTTTGCTCAATTAAATAATTTTTAACTAAACAGCAAGAACGATTATGTTTCTTAGTATTCAATTCTTTACAGAATTTAGTCAATAAAAATATCGCAATTGTATCGCACGATTTTCCAGCATCTCGGACCTTCTTTTATTTCAATATAGAAATAAATATAATAAATAATAATATAAAATAAATATATTATTTTTCCTTATATATGAATGGCAAGGAAAATGATTTCGAGCTATCACTGTGCAAATCCTTTTTGCAAGAATGAGTTTTTTACTTGGCGCAGCTTGAGATATGCAGCGATAATTCGAAAAAAATTTCCTCAATTAACGAAAAAATGCAAGGCTATGTCATTTATGCAGAAAAGGATTCAATAACTTTTCACAGTTACCTGGGGTATCGATAATACGGTAAAAATGTAGCTTTTATTTTAGAAATTGCAGAGGTATACTCTATAATTATGGTCGGATGAGTAATTATAAATACAATGTGTATAATGATGAAATCATCTAAAAATTTAAAATCCCCTTGAATATTTTTTCCCTGTCCCCACTATTATCCCGAAGTACACAGGCGCATCATCCAACATAAAAATCCTCAAAAAACACCTTTACCTATAAAATCACCATTTCCAACCCTCTTTAGCCCCAATAATCACATCTAAGAGAAAATTCCCCTTTTCCAGCTATTCCCAGTCCCACAAATCACCCATAAGTGTAAAGTCTGTTTCTGCTACTCTACCAGCCCTGAAATTCAACCCCAGCCCATTTCTTTCCAGACACGAAAATCACCATTAAGTATGCAATCTGATCAACCATGATAAAAGTGTTTATTTTTAAGCATGCATATAAGTATATCAGGGTGGTCGCTTTAATCAAAAAAACTCTTGATCATTTGATAGTTTTTTCTTGGTTCGCAAATTTTTTTCACGGTTGATAAAATAAAAAAATTTGATCTCTAAGGCCATTTCAAGTAATAACATATAAAATGGAAGATAGTAACACTTTCAATTAAAATAGTTTATTCTTAAAAAAGATTAGAAAGCTCTCATTGACTTGTACATGCTCTCAGAGATAACACATTTCTTTAAAAATAACTGTTTTGATGCACCTGATTTCATTTCATCTAAAAGCTTTTTTTTCTTGGAGAGATAAACGTTTTCTCTGGTTCTCTTTAGATCCTTTCGTAACGGGCAGCACGTAAATCACTAAGTGACTGAAAGCGAACTGAAGTGAATGCCCTGCGACACTTTTGCAGCTGATTGAAGCAGACTACACGATTAACCGCATAAGGTACAACCCGCTTTTTTAATATACTCTTGCGCTGTTGTAGAGTTAATCCGCTGACCTAGCAGCGTCACTCTTTTGTCCCCTTGAACCACCTTGTCCTTTATAATGGGAACTTTTCTTGTGGGACAGCAGTGTACTTGTATATTGTGTGAACATTTTGGGTTAATTTAAATATTCAAAATCATCGCCTTTTGTCCAATTATCTTGTTCAAATTTAAATCAAATATATGGTTATATTTATATTTATATTACGTATTTACTGTGATTATGTACACGTTAACTGTAAAAGAACACTAAAATTAGTAAAGTACCGATGTTCATATAGGAAATTTATTAAAAAAAAAGCAAAATCTCTCAAGCTTTTGATAAAAGTGCTCCGTTAGGCAGGTTACGCACAAAGAATTTTTAAAGATTATATTGTGACATTCGATGTTGGTGTGTCCATTTTGGTAATTTTGTCACCTATAGGCTGGATTGGCTGGCGTCACATGCCCTTGTTGAATTTTTTTTCTGATTTTATTCAAGTTTATCAAAAATATTTTATGCATAACCTGACAGTTTTCATATCTTTCTGTGTGTGTTTGTCTGACGCAAAGTCCTCGTCTTCGAAGAGGGTATTTTTCCGGCCACGGCCGTAAAACTATACTTTTACAGTGTGCGCGCATGCGCTTTTTGTCCAAGTAGCGACACCCTCTGGCTCTCTCTTTTGACGCATGTGCAGTTCATATGTCTAGTGTTTACAGACTGTGTTATGTCTGGCATGAAGCTCACGTCCCACAATTAATGAAAAGTTTTATTTTAGTTATAGTTATTCCAAAAATTGGTGTGCTTTATTTTTCCTTACGGGGGCCACGCCTCCCGCCCCGGACTCCTGCCCCCCCTCCAGCCATTCTACACTTTACCCCGATAGCCACTCGTATACGAAAACCATTGCGTTTTTGCATAAAATATCGTGTGTCGCTCCTCAGCAAACATTTGACAACCTCGTTCGCTGGTTACAGTACGCGACTATGTGCGCGTATGTACGCTTCGTGTCGCAAACATCGGCCTCGACCGTCGAAGCCGTGGTTTGCTGAGTCGTAACACAATATATTATTTCATGGTCTATTCAACCCCGCAAATTCATAACTATGTTAAAAACTTCAGCATTTTATAAGCAAGGTTTCTCGGCAGCAATATTTTCTTTCTCCTAGCTAATGAATTTCATGACGCAAATAAATTGTATTTCGTGCCAATTATTTGATAAATTAAGCCTTAAAAATGACAAATATTCGTATGCTTTAGTGCAGTCTATCGCTTTAATCGTGTAAACGTGGGACAACAATGAAACGGTGCCGAGCAAAACGCTCGTCCTCTCTAATCCGATAGCTAAAGAAACTTTCGAAGCGTAGAGTAGCTGAGAGCGCGCTGAAAGGGATTTGGTGCGAAGCTACCTATAAAATCGAGGATGCCTCAAAGTAGCCTCATTCGAAACGGCAGAATATTTCATCCAACTAATACTGCTGTCATTTAATTAACTGTAAATCCGCCACAGATTTAGCACAATATTAATAAGTACATTTGCAATTTAAACCAACGAAATTATTATTTATCTCGTAATTATACTCAGAACGCAGAAAATTTGGCGGCACTAATTAAACCAGATTACTCCCAGCTGATTTCTTCATCTTTTCTGATTCTATTATCATTAGCAGATACTTTCAGCTACTTCTGTTGCGAGAAAGAGAATAAGAACGCAAACTCATCTTAGTATACTTATGCTATTACATATCCTTTACTTACAATCTTTACGCTTCTGAACTAGGCGTCTTCCGTTTCTTTATTCTTCCACTTTTTTGGTCCTCCAATTTACCATTTTTTCACATGCATTCTTTCATTCACTCTCATTCGCTGTCCTAGCACCCATTATCTTCCATTCCTCTTCTATATCCTTTCCATACGTGCTCCCATGTTTCCTCCTTCCATTCACGTATTCTACACTTGCTGCTCTCTTCCTTCTCCCAATACTCGTTTCCCAATCTAAATCTTGCTATTCTGGTCCACCTTCTCTCTCCTTATCCCTTCTCTAAATACTTTGGTAAACCTTCCTTTTTTAATATCTAATACCATTTATTGTATTTTGATTCCTAAATCATCCCCCACCTTTCTATTAATTGTCTTTCCCTGTCCTTTTTTTCCAATTCTTCATAGTTTACTCCAGTCCCGTCTTCCATGTCTCTCGCATTCAAGAACTCCCTCCTTTCTTCTTCCCATCTCGTTAATTCTATTGACCTCCCTCTCCTCCCTTCTACCTCCATTAAACACTTTCTCGCTTACTCCCCTCCCTTTTCCTCCGTCAGCTTTGTCTTAAATTTCCATGCTCTCCTTCCCGCTCTAACGCTTAATTTATCCCTTTGCGCTTCTTCTCTTACTATATATCCTGGCGTTCTCGAATCTACCCCTTATGTCCACCTTATATATCTTTCTTGTAAACTCTCAGTATCTTTCCTTTTTTCCATCCCTATACCTCTGCCCCATAACTTAATACCGGCCATACCAGCGTATCAAATAACCACATTCTCCTGCTGCTTTTTTATCCTTTCTCTTATAAGAACTCTATGATCTCCATTCTTTTGCAAAATATTTCCTAAATATTTAAACTCCTTCATTTCTTCTATCTTTATACCCTTCCACCTCCCCATGCATTCTTTTGTCTTCCCCCTCCTTTTCTAAACCTCATTATCTTTGTCTTTTCTACATTTAAATTCATTTTTTTCTCATCCAATTATTTCTCTAATCCTGTAGTTAAGCCCGCCATCCCTTCTTCATGCTCTGCCATCAGCACTATGTCATCTGCGTATGCCAGTGTATTATTATAATAATATATTAAATAAAAGTGGACTCAGAGGACATGCTTGTCTCACTCCTCTAACTAACCAGAAACTATCTCCGACTTGATCCCCTACCTTTACCCTGCTTTTTGTCTCTCTAAAAATTTCCCACACTCTCTTTATTAATCCCTCTCTTATCCCATTTTTCAACATTACTTTTTCTATCTCGCCTCGGTCTAATGAGTCAAATGCTGCCTTTAAGTCCACGAACATTGCTATCATTGCTCCTTTTTCTCTTTTCATCCTCTTATTTACTAGATAGTTCAGAACATATATGTTGTCCATAACCCTTGTTTCTTTTTCTAAACCCTGTCTGATTCGGTGGCTCTATCTTTTTTCTTTAACTTCTTTCTTGAATATCTCCGACAAAACAGTTACATATAGTTTATACAGTATTGACATCAGAGTCAACCCATATAATCTTTAACCTTCTCTCCTTTGCCTTTCATTACTGTTGGTATCACTACTCCTTCTTTCCATAACTCCTCTTCTCTCAATACTCGATTACACATTATCCATGCCCATTCCTCTAATTCTGTCCCTCCATATTTCCATACTTCATATGAAATCTCATCTATACCAGGTGCCTTTCCACCCTTCATTATTCCTAACACCTTGACTATTGCTTCCCTTGTTATTTCCTCTTCCTCATCTCTTTTTCTACTATATTTTTCTCCCTTTTTAACTTTTCTCTCTACTTCTCCTAGCAAATCCAAAAAATATTTTTTCCATTCTACCATTTCAATATCTTGGTTTACTCTTTTTCTTCTTCTTCTTTCTCTATTTATTACCTTTTATACCTCTTTTTCCGTCCTAGCCTTCTCCGCCTCTTCCTTAAACCTTTTATTCTCTTCCTATTTCTTTTGAGCATACAACTCAGAATTCTCTTTCTTTCTTCTCCTATATTCTTCCCCATTAGTTTTTTCTTTTCTCCTCTTTGATAATTCATTTATAACCACCTTTTTCTCTTTACTGGCTACCATATGAAAGCTAAGTTGCGTTTGTTTGGCCGAGTGTGAAAGTTGCATTACGAGTCGGATTCGATGCGTAGCCGAAACAAAGAAAGATTACTGAAATTCACACAAGGCAAAGTTGTCACGAAGTATCAGAAATGACTATTTTCTGACTCAGGGGGTCTCAAAACGTGACGATTTGATAATGCTACTTTTTGGTTCACTTTGCCTACAGATTCAACAGCTTAGTATAAAATTCAACAGTTCGTTTAAAAATTATCTTATTATTTCAAAATTAAACTATTTACTTAAAACTCAAACTACCTTTTCACAAGATTAATTTTGTTTGCAATTTTCGCAATTAGATGTACGGCGCTTGTGCTATATGTTGTGATAAAACACAGTGTGTGATTCGTCCTTCATCTCGAGAATTGAATTGAATTGAATTGGTTTGGATTGGATTTCCTCTCGGGTTTTAAGATTAGGAATGTACGTCCAATTAAAATCAATTCAATTGCCGAGACGATGGATAAATCCCATGCTATTTTTTCTCAAAACAGTTAGCGCAAGCGCAGTACGTCTACATACCAAAGTTGCGGTTAGTGCACTCATCGTACCGTGAAGTACTCATATAAATATGTGTAGGCTAATCAGATCACAGTACCGATTACTTTACAATACGCTGTATCATAATTCAAAATGTTACGACCTAGGCGATGTGATAATAAATTATTTTCACGAAGGTGGCTGTCTGTCTCTGGTATCAATAGGTTGTAGGCACAATGACTTTCGAAAAAATTTTGAGATTAGATTGAGCTTTGGCACACTCTTTTAGGGCTTCAAAGAAAAGAATAAGGATAAGCTAATTTTGATCAAAATTGAAAAAGAGACAGCATTTTAAGAAGTTTTGAGAATATTTCTTTTAACGTTAAAAAATTATTTACATTGCTATTTTTAGTAATTGGAATTTCAAAAAATTTACGATTACGACCTTTTTAAATAAAAAGATAATAATCAGAGTTATACATAGCTGAAACTGACGAATCGCGCTTACAGCGTGCGATGAGAGTATGCACGCTTTGCCAGCAGATTTTTTGGTTTTGTTTTTATAATTTCAGACGAAAATTTATCTATTCGGTCCAAAATATAATTATTTTGCTGTAACTTAGATTTTGATTTATTTAGAACTAATGCTTTCAACTGAAAATAATTATTCCATTTTAAAATGAAAATGTATCTTTTTTGTTGAAAACTTTTTTTTTCGATTTTATTTGAAAATTCAAGAGTTGAGCGCAAAATTAACTTCTTTGTTTAAAATGAGATTTCCGGGTAAAAAATTTAACCGTTTTATTAAATATTTGTCTTTCTAGGCTAACAGTGAAAATATTTTAGTAAAATAGTTAACTATTTCATGAATAGTTGTTACTTTCGTGTTATAAATTCAACTGTTTTGTAGAAAACACATTTTTTTGCTTAAAAATTCAACAGCCTGCTAGATAATTCTACTATGCTGACAAAAATGTAGTTAGATAATACGTTCAAACCGATATTACAGTTTAGTATAATCTTTTACGATTTAGGGAAATGGGGAATGTATATGAAAAATTGAAATAATTATTTCACGTTTTGAAAGAGAGGATTCTGAAATTTAGTAAAGTTTATACTAAAAATTATGGGTCATTCTAAAAGAATTAGAGGGACAAAAATACGAAAAGGGTAAGTTCGTAAACCCGTCTTGAATCACTGCCAATTCCCGCTGCACAATTTTATATCACATAATAAGCACATTATTATTATTCGTATTTTCATACATAACACTGCAGAACAACACACATTCGCTGAGATAACTACTATAACTCTTAACCTATACTTATATACACAGTACGCATACATGAAGGAAGGAGTTTGAAGATTCCTTATATACTAAATAGTAAAAGTTTTAGCATTTTTGAGAAACAGCATGGTGCCTAATGACTCGATTTAGAACCATTCAAAATTAAAATTAAAAACAAAAAATATTCTATTTTAATAAGGTCAAAAATGGGATTAAATTGAATTTAAAAATATCTACAGGTTTTTCGTTTTTTTTCATTAAACTGGAAAACACGTAGTCATACATGAATCTTGATAAGTTTAGCGGGAAACACAAAGTTCTCTGAGTCACATTGTGAGCGTTCGGCTATGAGGTACGATCGGCGGATTCATCTCGGGAAATTATCGGAGCTATTCCGATTTTTTTCTATAGTAATTTACCATTTCCTGAACTAAATCTTACAATTTCTATTAGCGTCTATTACAGAAAATAAAAATATCTCTCATTTCTTTTTACTTTCTCATTGACTATATTAATTTGTAGAATATTTGTATTAAGTTATGTACTTCAAACTAATAATTTCTCTAATATTTTTTTATACTATTTGATGATATAATTATCAATTTTTATTATTCTACGTTTTAATACATAAAATATCAATCTTTGATATTAAATACACCAATTCTGGTTCTCAAGATATCAAGTTTTCATATTTTAATTTTAAAGTTTCGTAAGTACGCTAACAATAATTTTTATATAATAGTTTATATTTTCAGGTTGAAAATTTAACTGCTTTGTAGAAAATTCTTATTTCTGCTTGAAAACTCAATAGTTTAGTTTAAATTAAACTGTTTGTTTCAAAAGTGTGTTTTTATTTTACAATAGCATAATGAAAGAGGAATATTCTAAAAAAGGTGCAAATGTTATACTTTAATGAGCTGAAAAGTTATAATCCAAAAATCTGATGAAAAGTAAGGAAACTTGATAGCTTTTAAAGACAGTGAACTTTGAAGCATAGTTTTGTATTAAACAAATAATAGGAAAAATCTGAAAACATTCATGGCGATACTTTATGCATTTCTGAACAGATTGTCATCGAAAAATTTGCAATATATAAATAATTGTTTGTTTTTTTGTAAATAAATATGCTGATAAACTGTTCGACGGCAATCTGTTTATAAATTTTTAAAGCACACTATGTATTTGTTCAGATTTTTGCTATTATTTTCTGAATGCAAAACTAGGCTTCAAAGGCCACTGTCTTTAAAAGCTATCAAATTTCCTTTCTTTTCAACAGATTTTCAGAGCTGTAAGCTACACAAAATTTTTTGAATATTACTTTTCGTCTCAATAAAGTATAAATTTACACCTTTAAAATTATTCCCCTTTCATTAAGCTACCATTTTTCTTTACTTTTAAACGTCAAAGCCAGATGACTTGAATTTTCTCGCCGATAGTAGTTAAAGGTCAAACTACTTTGTTAAAAAAATTTGTTTAGCCTCAGATTCATAATTCATCTATGTGGTGTAAAATTTAACCATTTTTGAAAAAAAAATATTTTAACTGAAAAATAAGGTGGAAAAAGCTTACATAAAACATGCATATAGTATTTCAGTTCCCCGCCTTTTTGGCCTGCTTAACATGATGTGCGTTTCAGGGAATAAACTAGGAATAATGACTGCTAGCCTACAACTCGACTCAACTTCTCAATTCCTTACATTGCGATATTTCTTTTGATAACTTTTGATAAATCATGTACAGTATTCTACCTATAACCCAGTTAAATTAAAATAATTGACCCCTGCATGTTCAATATTTTCAATAAGTTATAAATAATTTGAAATTTTTAACTTACTTACGCAAGAGATGAATACGTTATTAATTATTTAATCTTTTTAATTAATTAAAGAAATTAATCACGCATTAATAAATGCAAGGGAGATTTTATCAAACAGTACGAATATTTTTCCACCTGCATAAAGTTTACATAAATTTTTTACCACATTTTTAATTCAGGATGTACAAAACCTTCAAGTAATTTAAATACAATAAATTTTTCAAGAATAATGACTACAACTAAAAAATCGCTTTGAGACGATAAATTTATTTTAATGGTTTCAAATCCGGCAATTTTTACATTTTAAAGTGCTTACACTATTTTCTGCTGCGTTAATATCATACAAATATGCCGACTGAGTTCATCTAACAATAATTTTCTCCTCAGAGAAAAAATGTTGTTTTCGTTTTAATTTCAGAAAAGCCTAAAACGGGGTAAGTATATATATTTTTTACGCGAATAGGGCCAAAGATTCTTTAAAATGAAATTACTTTATAAATCTGACATTGAACTCCATATGTGACGCTTAAGATTTCAAGTTAAAATAGACTACGTTTGTGATTGACTAGTTCAATTTGCAATCAAGAAAATTATTTTTCTACCAAAAGACATGAATTTTAAATGAAAGAATTTCCTTTTCAACAAACAAACAAATTCATTTTAAACAAAAAGTTGCACATGCAACCAAACAGTTGATCTTTCAAGCAAAACAGATATTTTTTTCCAAAGAAATATTTAAATTTTCAATCAAGATTTTTTGTAGAAAAAATATGAATTTTCAGAGAAGAGGGGCGAATTTTCTACCGAAAAAAAGTTTTTAACATAACAGTTAAGAAAAATAAAAACAGAAGACTTTTCAAAAAAACAATTGAATTTTAAACCGAATAGTTTATTTTTCAGGCTGAAAATATGAATTTGTTTAAACACTTGGTTTATTAATTCAAATGGATACTATCTAAAAAGACGAATGTTCGACAAAACATTGCAATTTTTAAGAAAAAGAAAGATCACTTACTGATAAAATTATTTGAGTTTCAATATAATAATGATGATTCTTTAAAAACAACCAATATATTTTCAACAATGAATTTCAAGTATCAACCAAGTAATAAAAATATGGCAGTTGATATTCTGACCAAAGAACGATTTCAATTTTCAATTTAAAACAGACGAATTTAACTATAAAATATACATTTTGATCAAGAAATGCAATAGTTGATATTTCAAATAAAAAATATTTTAAATTAAAAACTCTTCAATTAAATAAAAAAGATAAATTTTAAACAAAGTAGTTAAATCGTCAACCAAAACTAATTACTTTTTAACCAAAAATTTACAATTTAACCAAAAATAATCATATTTCTACCAAATGGGATGAATTGTAAAACAAGAGAGATTTTTCATACGAGAGACAAAAAAAGTGTTCAACAAATTTCAGAATTTTTAAGTCAAATGGTAGAATGCTCCAAAAAATAGTACAAGTTTTTACCCGAAAATAGAAATTATATCACAGAAAAAAAATTTTTGAAAAAAATAGTTGAATTTTCGACTAAAATAATAAAAGTTTTAACCCAAAAGATTGTTTTCAAGCAAATAGTCGAATTTTAAAGTAAAAGCCTTCAATTTTTAGCCCAAAGAGCAATATTTAACTTTTCAGCGAAAAAATTGATTTTCAACCATGAAAATAAATATTTGAGATAGTGTACAATCTCGTTAACATATCGACGTTTTTACGTCATAACTCGTTACAATACTTCTTAACCTTCCTAACCCTTCCGGCAGCCCGGCGTATTTTTTAAACGGGCTCTTTTTTAAACTGGATATGTTGAACGAGTGAATACGGCATTCGTGCATGATAGAAAGCTGCTTGAAATATAAAATTTGGGAATATTCCCTTCAATCCCTTAAGTGATGTTTGGGTCGATGCATTACCCCTTGAAACATTGATCACGTCGTTGAATTTTATGGCAGTTACGTAATGCTCAGTGTTACGCTGTCAGACGCAGGAAAACGATGCCAGTTTACGTACAAAGCTTCCTCCCTTTCAGGCTCTTTGCCTTTCCTGTGGCAAAAATACATCCCTTAAATTTTACGAGACCCTCTTGAAAAATGAATTACCCTTTTCCACCTTTATTGAAAGCGTCTCAAAGGTTGTCGACAAAGTGGCCAAAGAAAGTCGTTCAATAAGGACCAAGGTAAAGGAGACAATTTTGAATTTTATTTTTAAAATTGTAAACAAAATATTGTTTCTAGATTCTCATTAATGAAAGTTTAATGGAATCGTCGAAAATTTCCACCTCTAGTTTTCAACGAATCTTTACGTTCCCGGTCTGTCCGGAAAGTATCGGACCTTGTGCTTTGACTTTGTACCCAGTTGTGCTTTTGTTAAAAACAGGTATTAAGCATTTATGCGTGATAACTTTGAAGTCAACTAGAGTACGCAGTTGCGTAAACGTCTAGCCATGTACACCTCGTATTATAGGATAATGGAAGGTAATAAAAAAAGAATGTGCAATGAATTTTGCTTAAAATTTGGCCATTTATTTTCGAAAACTATTCATATGATGCGGAAAGTGTATGGTAATAAGTCTATGAGTAACACTCACATTAAAAAGTTATTTAGCCGATTTAAAAGAGGTAGTACTTAAATCCCTAGGAGTGATAATGACACTGTAAGTCTGGAGTGAATTTCACATTTACTCCATTGGAGTTATCAAGTCACTCTATTGCAGTGAGCAGCTCGACTCCTTCCATTGATGTGACTCTTTCACTCCTAAATGCAGTGGCTCTTGTCACGCCAAATAAGAGTGACAATGCCTGTCACTCCAGTAGGAGTGAACACTTTGTGAAGTCACACCAACTGAAGCGACAAGTTTGTTAAGTGACACCAACAGAAGCGACAACTTTATCAAGTCACACCAGGTGGAGCGGCAACTTTGTGACGTCATTCTCCCACCAATGCAATGTGGTGGTAGCGCAGTGGTGGGAGCAGTAGACAATACAGTGTCGCGTTGTGTTGGCGTCCTTTTCACTGTACTTTTCCATTTTCGTGAGGGACATTTTCATTTCCATGGTAGAGTATCTGACGCTTCCAGATGCTTGTGTGAAATATTATTTAAAAGTTGTGTTTCATAGTATTTTGTGTAGCAGTGCAGAAACATATTATTTTGTGATGGTAAGTATTTTGCAATTATTATTATATGTTAATGTGCATACAAATTAAAAGAGATTTTTGGATTTTACTGTTGGATTTATGAGAGCTGTTACGTGTTTCGAAGTTTTCGGAGTTCCAAATTCGTGCACATCTCTCAGTAAATTCAATGCAACATATAATATATCAAAAAAATGTGGGCTATTTATTAATAAAGTTCACTATAATGATCAATATTTAATTAAAAGATGTGTTTGTTTAAGATTCTTATAAAACTCCTGACGGTTAAGCTGAATTCTTGTAATCAAAGGTCAGGTAAGTTATTTTTTTATCAACTTTTTACAATTCAAACTACAGGCCTTGTACTCACAACACTATTTACACCATTTGACACTTTTTTTTAGTGAGTATACAATTTTTTCAGTTAAAAATATATCTTTCCTGGTAAAAAAACTTTTTACAAGAAAGTACAATATTTTCACAACTGTAATTGAGACTCCGGGCAGTGATCCCATATTTGAAACGAGTTACCTTCGCACACAATCAAAGCTCGTGTAAAGTCACGATCGTATATACAGGTCTGGGCACTCAACGCGCGGGCCCCGTGACTATCATGAATCCCAAAATCCAACATGGCCGCTCTGCTGGGAA
>JAAAKG020145603.1:0-10853 GCA_010014905.2 Druon quercuslanigerum | reverse complement strand
TAATCTCAGGCGGTTTCTCAACCTCCTCCATATCCTTGAGTAATCTATCTCCGGTCTTGATTATTTGTTCCTTTTTAGCGTAATTCGCCATTAACATCATCCATGTATCCACACTCTGATCGAGTAGAAATAAAAAGGGCTGTTTTTGGAGCTATGCGTTGATCCGCCACTACGTATGTGCCCTTGATTGAAGTTTCGTTTGCCGCTTCTGTTGGTAATTCCTTTAACAGGTTTGGTTTTCTCCAAAAACAAATTTGTCCTTCTTCCGCCGTACTCCTGATTCCTGGTTGGTTCAACCAACTCCGCCCAATCATAAAACTACTCGGAATTACACCATCAGACACTGCGAATGTTGGAACTATCGTCCCCTCCACTCCATCAATTTCGAAACTTAATTCCACGACTCCTATTATCTTCTGAGGTCCACCGACAGCCCACAAAACTTCTTCATCTCCGTTTATTTCTCTAATTAAGAAACTGCAGTCCTTCGCCACTGAGTCACGAATAAGGCAGACTGAACTGCCATTATCGATATATCCGGTGATTAAATATTTTCTGTTAACCGTCACGTTCTTCAAGGTTGGTTTTGTATTAACTACTTCTGTTGTTCTCGCCTCCTTCTCCTTTGCAGTCTCTTTATGAACGTCAGGGCAAGACTTGCTAATGTGTCCTGGCTTTTTACACTTGTAGCACAGCATTTTATTTTTCTCGAGGGGACAATCTCGAGAAAGGTGACCTGAATCACCACAGTTGTAACATCTTTCGCCATGTTTATCTAAATTCCCTTTTGGTTTTGTCCCAGTAGATTTTTCAGTTTTTTTTCTCTGATAGGAATCCTTTTGAATTTTCCAATCCTCCTAGATGTTTCTCTGCTTTCTCGTCTGCTTTTCCTTTAACCGGTCTCCTCGCTGAATTTGCTCCCTCCATGTCTGTTAGATCGTCCAGAAATTCCTCTTCATATACATGTCTGCGCGAACTCAATTATAGATATAAGTCCCGTGACCATATTCCAGAGAGTATTTGTTTCTTCGTTTCTACAAAATCCAATTTCAACTTTCGGCAAAGATACATCTTATCCACAACGTACGTCATTGTATCCTCGTTCAGCTGTTGTTTCCTGTCTGATAAGAGCCTCCAGATATCCGACATAGAATGGTCTCGAATAAAAATTCTTCGAAATCTTGATTTAAATTCGTCCCATGACTTAATTAAATGACGTTCGGCAGACCACCATTCACAAGCCGTATCTGTTAGGCCAGTGATCGCTGCCTTTAATATCGTTGATGACGCCCACCCAAAAAGTTTCGCCATGTCTTCAATATCCTCGAGCCAAATTTCTGCTGCACGAGGTTTTCCCTTACCTCTAAATTCTTTTACCTTAGAAACCGTATGCTGTACAAGTCGATGTGAACTCTCAGGTGTCGATACCTGAGAATCAGCAGAAGCACCCACCAGTACTTTTAACAACGCAGGGTTTTCTAAAAGAAGTCTCGGGTTGTCAATCATTAACTCCGACAATAAATCATTGACTGTTTTTCCCGGGTCACCTCTATCACGACCTCCAGCTCGGTCGTCCTGACGATTGCCGACTCCGTGTCGTCGATTTCCGTCGTCCCTAAATTCGGACATATTTTCGTTATAGTCTTGATTATCAAGAAACTCGCGTCGATTCGCATTAGATCTCCGATTTTCGCGATTTTCAGTTTCGGATTGAGTATCTGGATTTTCCCTAGTTTGCCCTTCTTCCTGATCAAAATACATTTCTCGACGTACCGCCTTCATTTGTGTATAATCAATTCCGGAACTCTCATTATTATTCGGTATCACTCGTTGCTGATCTTGACGCATGTGGGGTACGGTGTTGATTGCGCTCGAAAATTGTTCAGCACTTCGTTCCGATGTTGATATTCTCGCCTCACCGTGTCCTCCCTACCAAGTCTGTAACTTAGCGAATTTCTTTGCGGGTTAAATTCAAAGTCTCTTTGTCCTTCTGAATCCTCCACTCGCGATCGCGTTTCAAAATCTAAATAGTTCGTAGTTAAGAATTGTTCGCGTTCACGATCATATTGTTCCCACACACTTGCAGGTACCCACACGTATTGTATTTCACCATTGATGTCCTTGAGCACGCGCCATCTTCCCTCGTTTCTGACATTCATGTCATTCGGAGTTTCCCCTCTTGAATCCCCGCCACCTGCCCTTTCATCGGCTGCGATTTGATAACGACCGCCATTTTGTCCATCGTCACTCCTGGAAAAATTCGCATTTTCGTCCAAATTCCCCTGATCACTCATTTTGACTATACGTACCTCGATTTTTCAAAAAAAAAGATGCCCTCTTTACTTAGGCCTCACCACCAGCAGAATTCGCTGTCGCCACAGATTCCACACCAGTTAGCCTGTAGTTCATCGACTGAAACTTCTCGCCCTCTCCCCACCACATTCACAGACAAATTCTTTGTTCACCAAGTATAAAGTCCACCAACAATTCTCAAAAGTCCACCCTAAGAAAATATCCGAAACGCCAAATTTTCCACTTTCGTGTGCAATAATAGTCACTCCAAACTTTGGAAATATATCCCACTTCTGATTGAAAGCTTTTAAACTAAATAAAGAAGAACACCAGAACTCCGGCAACCTCGTCGCCGCACGGCCTCCGGAATTCACATTCGCCAAGTCAGGATTTAACAGTCTAATAAGTTGAAAAATCAAAACACCGTATGTTCCAAACAATTGTATGAATTTAATTAAGGCACTCAGAATGGACCACTAGTCCTACAACTCTTAAATAACACCAAAATACAAAGAAGTCTCCTCGCCCGAACGCACGCCAGCTATCCACCTCCCCTTCTTTCTCCCAAACCTCACCTTAGTCAAATCTAACTCTATTACTACGTAAGTCGTTGACCAACTTTTTTTTTTAATTTTAGTAAATGAAGAGCTAACATAATGCACATAGCGCTTACGCCTAGCCATGATACTATGAGGGAAAAAGACAAATAAATGATTTACATATGTGCTGATTCATGTAGTATTCATAAATTTAGTATAAGCCCGCGTTTTTTAGTATGTACATACGCACTTTTGAAAAGGGTGGCGAATTCTACCCGGATTAGGCATTTCTTGTTGTGAATGGTTTTCACCACAAATGCATTTGCATTTTATGACTTCTTTAAAAAAAACTATTTATTTAAATAATAAAATCATTATGATTTTTTTTATCGAATTTAATACTTAATTGAATATCATTCTCAAAATAAAAAATAATATTCAAGTACACTAACTGCAGTGAAAAATCACTTTTTATAAGTTATGAGGAAAATTTTTTTGTCCCACGCAATTCATATTATTGTTTGGCCCTCGGCATGCAGACATCTTGTATTTCCCCCACCCAACCTAAAATACCTAATGTGGCGATTCTAGAAACTTCGTAAAAGGTCGATCGTGGTATAATATCTTACGATGATATCGTAAGATATTATATCGTCGAGAGCTTCCGGTTCGAGAGCTTGGTGTCCGCGTCACAATCTGAATTCGGTTATTATTGTCGATTAGATTATTAATTAGTACATCATTCCAGAAAAGCAAAATTTATCAGTCGAAATGCGGGCCCTCCACGCACGCTGGAAAAATTGCATTTGTTGGCGGCCATTTATCTACAGGTAGATAAGGTCCTATAGACCTCATGCAAAGGAAAACAATAAACTATACGTACCTTTGGGCGCCAGCTTTCTTAAAAGCAGTCCTAAAACCCGAAAATCTTTCACATGTCCTAACCCCAATTTAAAGGCGACGATACCAAATTTCGATTTAAAAAAATAATAAACGATCAAATATGACAAGATACGATAAAAAAGTGACCTAAATCAAAAGACCTAAAAAGTAATAGGATACCAGCTCAGTTCTTAGGTAGAGGCAAGATATTTTGTATAAAAAAAAGTCTGTATAACGGCTATGAGAGGTACAGTATTCACGAAGAATCAAATTTAAAAGAAAATAACAAACAAAACAAAAAAGAAAGCGAAAAAGAAATTGACTATTGGTCTAAAATTGAAATAAAGCGAGATTCGAAAATAATGACAAGAATAAACATTTAGTAAGGGACGTAAACATGACTTTATGATCGCGTGGAGTGGCCGACTTACGGTAACCGTACACACAAAAAAAGGAAGGTCGGGAAACATATTAATAGAAAGGGCAAGGGGGGGAGGCGATATTATTAACAAATTGGGGGTTCGATCATTAACGTGGCAGATCGACCAAACAAAAGAAAAACTTGGCTGTATCACACAAAAAAAGAAAAGAGTTTAGATCCTATTTTTACACAAAAAATGAAGTAGGGAAGAAAGGTTACGACGGCGGTGACCAATACCTCGGGCTTACAAAGCAGTACTGAATAGAAGCGTGTATGATCCAATAAATACATGGTCTAGCCACGCGCAAGTAAAAAAAACTGAGCCAATCAGAATCTTGCTGCATAATTTCTCCATCTTGGATAAGTAACGCGGCAAATGTAAGTGATTTGCAAATTACAAATTTTAGAATTAGAATGTTTTGTAATTTTGAGGTATAGAAATATTTTAATGCTAACAAAATGCATTGTAATGTTGAATAATGTTGAAGAAAAATATGGATTAATTAAAATTTTAGTTTATGTGTTTCATAACTTCTTCCTGCTGACAAAAACTGGCATGTGTTTATAAAATAAAATGAAATTCAAGTGAATCAGGAAAGGCCTGAGTGAATAAAATTATATAATACAGTGTCCACGACACATAAAGTCATTAATATGTTTTATTCATTAAAAGTTTTTCTTAATTTTAGACAAAAATTTGGATCGAAACATATTAGGCATATTAAATATTTATTTATAATTATTGCTACTCTTCCTCATATTTTGTTTTACAAATTTGTATAAAGTTCGTGGTGTAATGCATATATGAAGACATAAGAATGACAACTCGGTAAGGACCATTTTTTCGAAATTCAGTTTTTTAGCGATTTCAAGTAGGTTAGGACGTAAGTTAATAATAAATAGCAAAAATACACGAAAAACGTTCACGTCGTCGCAAAAAAACTGATTCAAAATATGTATGATTCTCGATTTATGAGAATGACAGCTCGACAAGGATTACGAAAAGTACGAGAGTGGAGAGAGTACACGTCAAATCCGAACTGAGCGGTTAAACTAACAAAATGGTGGAATTATGCGGCGGCTTGACTTGGACGAAACGGGGCATCATCGGCGAAAACGCGAAGCCTGGCGGCCACTAGACGAAATTCTATTAGGTGGCTCATCGTACTCTCTTTCTATCTCTAAACGTTAGAAAAAAGGTCCATTCGACTTTTGACACCTTATAGAGTTTCATCTAGTGGCCGCCAGGCTTCGCGTTTTCGCCGATGAAATTGACAGCTGAGCCCTGCGTTATGAGTGCTGTACCAACGCAGGTTCATATTTAGTTGAAATAATTTTATTTATATCTTTCATTTCTAAATGAAGTACTTTAACGTAATTTCCTGTCGGCTCTTGCATTTCTCAAAGTTTGAGGCCGATATTTATGTATAAAAAAAGTTTGATGGTTCAAAAAATTTCGAGGTTCGGAAAAAAGATAAGCCAAAGCGGAAATAATTTTTAGTAGATTACCTCCACAAATGAAGTACTTGAACGTACTTTATTGTACTCTATTGCATTTCCCAAAGTTTCAGCTCTATCTTTTATTTTTAAAAAAAGTTCTCAGGTTCAGAAAAATATTCAGTGAACTGAAAAAGTGAGTCGGCAATATAGGTATTTCGCTGTGTAACATGCCCTTAAGTGGCTAGACCATGTATTTATTGGATCATGGAAGCATGCCCGGCGTGTCGAATATCGCGAGAGGGGACCTACAAAAAACCGGAGAGAGGAAGAGGGACTAACGCACGGGAACCAATATAGGAACTCTCTGCAGTGAAGAGAGAGATGGAAGATGCCTCACGCCGCTGGTCTGCCTCGCTGTTCTCGCTCCTCCTCACTTCCGTCCTTCTTCCCCGCCGGTACACCATTCTCCTTAGGCGCGAATTCTTTCGTACTCAGAATCCGAACCACTGGACTAGAGGCTGATAGGGGTGGCTGACTCCTGGCTGATAATTGGCGGATGGAACCGTACTGCTGCTGAAGGGCCCCCCCCCTGAAGGGGGGGGGGGGTCTCCACCAACCCTCGAACGAAACCGAGAAATTTACAGAGGTTAATGCCTGCAATTTCTCGCAGAAGATAACTGTGGCGGAAATGCCTGTCCACTGCCGGACTTTGTGACCATGACGCCCTGGATTATTCCTAGGTATAATTTAGGAAAAACCCTTAACGATCGATACAAACGATAATTAGATAAAGAGAGATACGATTAAGGGGGCCGCATTGCCTATCCATCGGACGTAACTACCTTTAGTAAGAATTTTGGGTAATTCGCCCATGGCCCACCGTCACCAGGAACGTGCCTTGGGTATGTAGATATACTTGGAGCTGAACACAGCGATACGGGAACCAGGATCGGTCTGAAGGAAGTACTGTGAAGGTTTCTGGACAGCAGAAGCCTCGTAGAAAGAAAAGGTATGGCGAATCCTCGTCGATGACGCCTCTGAATGGAGAGATTGTTGAACCCTCTCCCTCGAGACCGCAAAGTCCTCACGATATTTATAAATATATACAACAAAAGTAAGGGGCGAAATCAAATTATCTTAAATTACTGAATGTACAATAGTAGCCATGGAGTGCCGAATTATGCCCGATTTGCTGCATTGTGATGGTGCTAAACTGCAACATCACAGCGGTAAGTACGAATTTATTACATTCATCTCTTTGTCTATGAATAAACTTCTTTGTTAAAAATGGGTTTTTAAATATATTAATATTTTTGACTGAACATTTCACTATCCCATTCTTTGGGCACATTCCTATCGCGTACTAGGCTTGCAAGTTCGAGCGCGCCTAACTTTGTTTCGCGCTCGATACTATAATTATCTCGCGCTACGCTCTTAGACATTTTAAATCCCATTTTACAACTGTTCTTTTTTTATTTTTCTTACTTATTATTCTTATTTATTTTATTTATTTCAATTTTAATTTTTTACGAATAAAGGAAAAAATACGCGTGCTATAAAAGATTTATTATTATTTCTTATAATATTAAAAGATCCATAAAAAAGTGCAGATCTTTTTGGAGTGCATAATTTATGTGAATTCATCTTTTTTTATATCTTGAATAGTTTCATGTAAAAATGGAATGTTTTCTTATTTTTTTGGGGTCAAAATTTTAATTTTCGATTTTTAAGAAATTTTGAAAAGTTCTTATGATAATCTTTTAGGGCTTTAAAAAAAAACGTTTAAGCGAAGTACTACGAACAGCGGTATATGAAATGTTTAAATCGTGAAAACATTTGATTTAAACAATTTTTTAAATGCTGTAATTTTTGCATTTTTATTCAAAACAGCTGGCTAATGAACTTAGCTTGTAGTTTTCTACACTAAAAGAGTGCATCACAGGTCAATCAAATAGATCAATTTTTTCCAAAATTGTAATTACACGCAGTCATACACACGGCCGGCCTTAGGTTAGATCACGGGGGTGAAGGTACGTGTTAAATAGTGGCAACAAATTTTAGGAATATGACTGCTTATGGAGCGACCGATGCGCCGTGTGTGCCTCCTGGCAGAACTAAATTCACAAAGCGAGCATGCGGGCACTTACATTTTTACCATCCTTCTCACTTTGTATGTTTTTTTGTTTCGTAGATTTGGTGTACTTAAAAATTAAAGATCGAATACACTTTTTGATGAGTATCGTTTCAGGCTTATGTAGTATGCAAAAGAAAATGTTTTCATAAGAGTTATTGTCAAAATAGGCTGTGGAAATATCATTAAGCGGGTACTCGTGTTCCCAGACATCGAGAAATGATTTTACATGATGATTTTTCCAGATTCAGTGCTAGCACATTAATAACTTCGAAATCCACTAGAATAACAAACTGTATAACGTTAAACTACCTAGAAAGGACGCTAGATCGACCTGGCACGGAAGTCACATTTATTACCGGAAGTTCAGTGTAAGCATGGAAAAAAGCGCCCCTTCATGCATATGTATAGATTTTTGTCGTAAAACACAGAATTTGGCGCCCCCATTAACGTGGCGCCCTGTGCGACCGCACGGACCTAAGGCCGGTCCTAGACATACATACAGACCAGGGTGGTCCAAAAATGCATGACAAATTTTTGTTTCACTCTAGAGGGCAAGTCAACCCCCTAAAAGTTTCAATTTATGGAGTTAAAAAATCCGTAATTTCTATTTTTCGAAATTTAAATATTAACACGTGCTATCGTTCCGAATATAAACAAAAAATCAAAAAACTATATGTAAATTATTTTAACCATTATTTATTTTCAAAAAGTTTAAAAAGGAATGGTATTTTTGATCGAAATTCAAGCTTTTCTCAAATTGGTAATCTATGCTACTTTTTGTCGTATAATTACATAATTATGTATGTCAGCTTAATACTCATGAAAGGCTTTCAAATTCTGTAATGAAATGTAACCTAAATCAATGCTTTCTTACAGGTATCTAGGAATCAAGTAGATAAATTCGATATTAATTGAACACCTCTTTCAGCATTATCATTCACTACTGTTAAATGTTTAAAAATTGTTAAACCTCGTAGTTAATTTTCGTGAGCAACACGTTTTAATATTTATAAGAAGTATGACTTTATTCTCTTTGCCGAATTTTGAAGCAACAAAGACAACTTTCGAAATTGGCTTATAGTATACTTCTTATTCAGGATGACCACTAGCCCGAGAGAAAGCCGGGAGAAACTTGCACTGGGAGAAAACCGGGATATTTCCCTGTTTTTGTAATTCTTGAAAGTTTCAACGATACTTCTCGCCTTATTTAACGGGCCGAGAATAAAAGTGGCGTAGAATTAGTAGAGGAGCGAAAACGAATTTGAAAAGTTTAAGCGGAAGAACGGTTTGAATGAGCGCCAGAGGTAAAGCGGATTGAAATACACTAAGGGTAGAAACGGTTTACACGCCTAAACCTTTTTTCCCCCGCAGTCTTGTGAAAATCCATTTTACGTTGCACCAAAAAACGAAAGCTTATGAACTTACTCTAAAGTGACTTCCTAAGACTTTCGGCAGCATATTGCCTGTAAAATATGATATTTCGTGTATTCTTAAAATCAAAAATGTTATTCTCTCCTCAACAAGTCATTTTTTTCAGATCAATCTCAATGAAATTTCTGATATCGTACAAGTTCATCAATATTTTTTTTGGGGAGTTTAGATATAATCCAATTTTTTCCCACATTATACACTCTGCTTAAAATTCCGGATAGAATCCCAGATAAACCCCGGATAGAGTCGGGGCTCTATCCGGCCCTATCAGGAATGAATTACGGTTTTTGTAGCCGGGTTGTATCCGGGTCTATCCGTGACTTTCACGGGACGCTGGGAAATAAATTGATCCGGGTCTTATCCGCACCTATCCGGAATCTATCCGGCATACAATTTCGTATCCGGATCTATCTGGGACCTATACGGGGCCCTTGAAAATTCTATCAGCGTCTTATCTGGTTCTAGCCGGGATCTAATCGGCATATAATTTCGTATCCGGGTCTATCCGGGACATGTGCGGGGCGTTTAAAAATTCTATCTGGGTCTTATCTGGTTCAAGCCGGGATCTACTCGGCATACAATTTCATATCCGGGTCAGCCGGAACCTGTGCGGGGTGCTTTAAAATTCTATCCGGGTCTTATCCGTTTCTAGCTGGGATATAATCAGCATATAATTCCTTATCCAGGACCTATACGGAGCGCTTGGAAATTCTATCCTGGTCTTACCCGGTTCTAGCCGGGATCTAATCGTCATAAAATTTCGTATCCGGGTTTATGCGGGAACTATACGGAGTGCTTGGAAATTCTATCCGGGTCTTATCCAGTCCTACTTGGGATCTGTTCGACATAACATTTCGTATCTGGGTATATCCGGTCTTAGTTGAAATTTATTCGACATACCATTTCATATCCGGGTATATCCGCGACCTATCGTCGAAAATTGAATGATGCCCATTCTCCTTATCTGCAGCGATTCCTTTTAGATCCATCAAAATGAAACGATGTTTAAATTAGCGATTGCAACCAATTACTCCAGATTGAGAGAAAAATTTCGTTTCATTTGACGATTTTGAGAAAGGCTCCCGGTTAGATAAATTCTCAAATTGAACTCTTCAAGCATAGTCCTTTTACAATTTCAAATATTTAAATATGAATCGTCAAATTAACGAATCCAATACAGAAGTAACGGTTTTAAATTTAAAGCATTTAAAATTAGAAATATTTAAATGTAAACTTAGTTAATTCAATGGTTTAATATTAAATCATTTAATTAAATAAGAGCTTTCAATTGGAAATTTCACAATTTTGAATGATTTAAAGCCTTAACTTAAAGTGCTTTTTATTTGCTACTGTGTAATTCTCTACATTTCAATGAACAATTAGAATTTGAACCAAAAAATATTAACAAAATTATTCAATTACACGAGCTACTATTGATTAAAAATGGTTTAATTTATGAATTATTAAACTGAAATTATTAAATTTTATCGTTTTCAATTAAAAATGATTCAAATGTGAAGGATTATTTATTGAGCATAGTTGTAAAGTATGAAATGATGTACAAATTGATTTCCACGCTTTGCAAGCGTGAAAAACTGAAATGCTAGAAACTAAATAGTGAGAAATATATTAGTGAGAAATTTTATACGAAAATTGTAAATAACTTCTTCACATCTGTGAAGAAGTTAATCACACACTATATGACACACACTAT
>JAAAKG020145602.1:0-10854 GCA_010014905.2 Druon quercuslanigerum | reverse complement strand
TAAATGTTAAAAGAGTTTAACTCTAGACCTACGTAAATAACCCTCAGCAGATTTGAGAAAAAATGTGATGCTTCGAACTTGAATAATAACCATAAATATGGAAGTTTCTTGCACTAAGTTATAAATGCTATTAAAAAATACTTCCATTCACTGAAATTATAGCGTCCTGACGTAATTTTAAAATGTTTTAAAGTAGAAACGTATTTTTGTATAGGGTCTGATGATAATATGGCCATATAGTAGTATAAGCACTCTTAACACTTTTTTTTATTTAATCAACAACAATTATACGTAACTCCGCACCTCAAGATGTGAAATTTTTAGTTTAAAACTTAAATTTAACTTACAACACTACCTTTTATTGAGAAAAGTAATTATTTGCAACTTAAGTTCAAATAGTACTATGATTATCGCTTACCTATAGCCTCTTTTACATTGTAAGAAAACAATATCCTTAACACAAATAAATCTTCTTCGGATTGCTTACAAGATGCTTGAGTCTATACTCACATGCGGCTATGAATTTACTTTCATTTGTCACACTATTAAATAAAGGAACGGGAAACAATTTAACCTGAACAATGCTATATTAAGAAATTTAAAAATCAACGAAGAGCACTAAGTGTGGGTACTGGGATGCTAAAAATTATGTATCTACTTAGGTACATAAATAAGGAATTATAAATTTTAGTTATTGAAATGGAATACAGTTTTATGGATCGAATTCAGAGTTTTCCTACGGTATTAATACAAATTACTTCCGAAATTTCAACTTTAAAATATTTAACTATTAAGTACTACAAATTAAAACGGCAGAATTTTAACAGATATTTGTACAAGAAGTCGAAAAAAAACGAAAATGTCGTGTAATCCGTAGACCCAAGATGATATTACATGAAAGTGGATAAATAAGAATTATTTGCACACATACACTCTTTTTTACCTAATACTTTACTCGTACACAATAATCGCAGGTGGAACTTACCTGAAACAAAAAAGAAAACAAGTCGTTAAAAAATATTCATTGAAATTTTTGTTGTCAATTAGAAAATAGCATATTTTTTGTATTAACTGAAAATCTTGCTAGAAATTTTTCATCAATATTACTATTAATAAAAAATAATTTTTTTAAATAATAAAAAGCATCATTAATGGCGCGCTATATGCGTATGTAGTTTTTTAACATTCTCATAATTTATGATTGAGAAAGTATTAGAATCGTCCGAAATTTCCCACATAAGTTTTTCAAGGGATATCCAATTTTGAAAATTTTATTTTCTTATTCCAATCGCAATAAAATTAGAATAAATTAATAATTAAAAACTAGAATCCCTCACTGAAATCTAGAGATCTCCTTTGTTACGGTATTTTTTTCCGTGTCCCCTTTTTAAATAGTATAATTTCATGCTGTTATTTTCAATGTGAAACAAATCAATCTGGATTTACACCAGTGGTTTCATTTTAGTATCACTCTCTAACTTTATATAATATTTATCTTCTAAATTAAAATTCTAATAAATTGGTGGAAAAAAATTAAGGGCATCCAGCTGTGAATTTGAGAATTTTATTGCTTATTAGCTTTCGGTACTGTTACAATTAGTTGTTTTATGATATTATAGCATAAAATTTAAATAAAACCAAAAACAAATATTTTAACTTTTTTTATTATCACGTTGCCATTGGAAATCCTTAAAACCCCTTCACGATTTATTGAAATCTTTAAAACCCGTGGGAATCTCCGATTTTCTTGATATCTCATAGAATAAATTATAATCTTTTAGATGCTATTACAAATCCTTTTAATTCATTTAAATCCTTTCTAATATTAAAAAACCCTTTAAAATTTCGTTAAGTCTTTCGAAATCTTTGCAAATCTTTTGAAATCGTGTGAAATCTCTTTAAATGTCTTAAAATTTTGGAATTCAAGTTCAAATTCCCTGATATCCTTAAAAATTCGTGAAAATTTCGGTATCACATCGAATCCTTTAAAATCATTTGAAATACTATGATTTATGTTGAAATATTTCGTTATTTGTATAAATCCCATGAAAATTCCTCAAAATAAATCTGAAATGGTACTAGGTAATTCCTTCGAATTATGGAAAACTTCTAAAATTGTTTGAAATCTTCGAAATGTTTTGAAATCCTCTGCAATCTGTTGGAATGCCCTACGAATTTTCAATCCCTTGAAATATTTTGAAATTCTTGGTGATCTAATGTAATGCCGAAAAAGTTTTGGAAATCTCGTTAAATTCCGTACAGATTTTGTAATTCATTGAAGTACTATGTAGTCTTAATAAATATTTGTAAATTACTGAGAATCTGTCAAACCTTTCATATCTTTTGAAATCCCTTGAAATCTCGTTTAAGGTAAAAATTAATGTATTTTTAATATACTGTTATAAACATCTGTTGAATTCTTCCAATAGAAGAGCGTGGCTGGGTCTACCATTTAAAAAAAACCACCCCTACGTAATTAATGGACGTTCCCTTGACGAAAAATGGAAAAAATTCTCGCCGCATGAATTGTTGGCACAAGTGTGTTGATGGAAAATAGAGAGGTCGCCTGGGACGAAGTTGAGGGGATAGTTTGAGAGAAACGCGTAAAGGAAGTGTAAAAGAAAAACACTAACACTTTAGGCACTGTAAGGCAATTTAGTGCACTGCATCACATGGAATTATTTCTTATGAATGAAGGGGTGGGGGTTTAAAATATCCGAAATCATTCTCAAGTAATCAATTAACGTTCTCTTATTTTATCCAGTTTTAGTTGTTTATCGCAGAACAACAAACTTGCCGCATTATGAATTTTTATATTCTTTGCAACTTTTTCTTGTTTTCTAATTTCCCGACAAGAACCAGAAGTTAAAAAGGAAAACTGTTGGCACAAGTGCGGTGCTAAATAACAGTGAGGTCGTCTGGAGAGAACTTAGGGGGGATATTTGAGAAACGTTTGAGAGGAAAGCTCATTGTGTGAAAAAGGCACTGTACCAAGTGTAATTACTTCTCGACTGAAACCGCTCCTTCCCGTTCTTTGTCTTCCTCACTTCCTGTTCTCCGGTCGTTCGCGGCACTTAATTTCAAAAGTAAAGTTCCTCACTAGGCACGTCGGTTTCGAGGGTAAATCCGGCGCAGGGTAATCGCTCCCAAGGGATAGCGAACTCGATTCTGGCAACTCAATCGGAAGACGCGTGAAATCGGTTTTACGACAAAACGACATCGGCTACCTAAACTCGTTGTCAATTCAACTTTACGATTGTCGTTAGCTTAGTCGTAAATGATAAATATGGCACGTGATTGCCTGAAATTCACGTACTCGACGATTGTGAACCAATCACACGTCATACTTTGACTTTATGGTTGTGGTAAAGTCGATCGTAAAGATGACTTAAAGAAAACATGGCGCGACGAACGACAACCACCTCACCAAGTGAAGTCATTGCGATGCAAAGCAATTTTTGTGCATTATTTATGCAAAATATCATTCCTTAACTTTCTCTCGTATTCCTATTGAGAACGAGTCGTATTTTAATGAAGATTGAAATTGCGGGCTTTAGTGGCATTATTGGTGTTGTTCGTGACTTTTTTTTTTTTGGTCTGGCAAACTGGTTTCCTGATATTTAGTTAATTATTCAGTCGTAATATTACAGCAGGCTACAGGTCTAAACGATTCAAAAGGAAACGTTAAAGTCTAATTTATTAGGGATTTAGCTTCAGCATTTGAATTTTAAGTATAACTTTAAGATGTCGATATTCGATATTTTAACCTTGCAAATTATTATTGTTATCAGATATCGATAAAAATTTAAATTTGTAATCTGCATTTCTAAATGCGATATTTGCTTCTTTAGGGAAGGAAAATATATAGAGTTGCATATAAAAAGTGTAAAACTTCAATTGAAATACCTAGAAGAATCAATATCACGTTCTGAAAATAGAAACTGAGGTTGCGCCACTTTCCCCCACAACTGTGCCGCTTAGTCCCCGTTTATTGTATTTACAAATATAATATGTAATTCTATACATGTAAAATTTTATTTTAAATATTTATTTTTATCTTAAAAAAGTTAATGAATTTTAAATAAAAAGCCATGAACAAATGTATAACAAAATTTCGCTGCTTACATGAAAATAACAAGGATTTATTTAAATTTGAGGAAATCCTCAAATGTTTGAGTTGAATCTCACATTCATACTTAAGTACCTGTAACAAAATAAAAAAAAAATCTAGGGGGAAATAAAGGATAACTTTTTAAGAACATTATTATATAATTATTAAAATCCTTTCAGTTTACAAATTGAAAAACATGCGAAGCTAAGCAATTATATATTTTATAATTAAACGGGTTAAAGGGCAAAGCCCTTTTTCAAATATAGAAATTTATTATATTTCGAAAGGTAATTTAAAATTTCAAGTACAATTTCAATTTATATACGTTTATAGATTAATAATTTAAACTTTTGATTAATTACAGTAAGGAAAATTTTAAATTAAAACATCGAAAAGTGTACTCTTTTAAACTTTACGGCCAGACCAATTTTCGACAAAACAGTTGAATATTCGTTTAGTTGAATTTTCAACAAACATAGTTAAATCCTTAAACAAAACAGATTAATTTTCAATAAAGTAGTTGTATTTTGAACTAACAAGGATGAATTTTCTTCCAACAAAAATTAATTTTTTAACATAAAAGATGAATTTTCAATAAAGGACATGAGTTTTTAACTAGAAATAATCAGTTTTCAATTAAAAATATAAGTTTTTAGCCAAAAATGAAATATTTATATTGTCAAGTACACTCAGAGAAGTTCTGAATCAAACAAACATTTGTTTAACTCTATATAACAGATAAATATTTTTTCAATTAAACAAATGTATGTTTGAATCAAATAAATTTTATTTGCATAAAACAAATATCTGTTTAATGTTATAAAATTTTTTTTGGCCCTATACCAAACAAAGAATTTGTTTGAATCAAACCAACATTTTTCTGAATGTATGAAAATTAATTCTCAAACACAAAAAAAAGGAAAATGATTTAAAAAGTAATTAAATTTTCAACTAAACATACGAATTTTTAATTAGAATAATAAAGCTCCACAAAAAAAAAAACAATTTTCAAGAAAAGAGTTGAACACTAAACCAAATACTTGTCTTTTCAATAAAAAGCTGATTTTTCAATCGGAAAAATTAATTTTCTATGGAAAGAGACAAATTTTCAAATTATTTGAATTTTTGGCTAAAAAAAAAAAATAAAGTTCAACCAAACATTAATATTTTATGCTAAAAGAGATATATTTTCAATAAAGCATGTACATCTTACATTTTCTGATAAAAAACACCTTTTTAATCAAAAATAAATTTTTAACAAAGTAGTTCAACTTTCAACCAAGTAGTTAAATTTTTTTACCATAAAAGAGGGCTTTTTAACTAAATACTTTCATTCTAACAAATAATTAACTTTTCAACAAAATGGCAATATTTATAATCCAACTGGGTTTTAACAAATCAGTTCACATTTAAGCGAAAACATGAGAAAAACGGAGAGTTGTTTAAAAGAAAATATCAGAATTTTTGAAAAAGGGGGAAAGCGGGGCCATCGTTCGCAAACACCCCCTAAAATTGGAAACATAGTTTATGGATGTCCCCTAATCTGCTAAGTTAATATTCCGCAAAAGTTAATATTTAAATTATATTAATGTTGTGAAATGAAAAAGAGCTGAAGAATTTAATTAGAAGTATTTTCAAATATTAAGTAGTGTCGTTCCAAAAAATGCAGGTACTTTAATTTTGGTACAGATTGTACTGAAAATCTTAGCAGAGAAAAATTCCAAAAATATGGGACAAAGAACATGTGGCTATACTGATACAAATTTTTCAGTCCATTAGCAATTATTTCCTGATGACTAAAAGCTTAGGAAATATCATTATCTTACAGTCATTTCGGATTATTCTACTATGAATTGCTGTTAGTCCCTCAAAATAAATTATAAAAAATCTGCAAAAAATACATGAATTTCTTATATCATTTAAGTGCACAGTGGGAAAGTTTAGAATCAAAAATATTCCTTTTTTATATAATTCTTAAATTAAATTACACGTTTTTTGATTCCTAGAATGTTGTGTGTAGAGTCCATGATCAAAAACTTTTACTTAAATGTTCAAAAAGTTATTTTCCGCTTCGAAAAAGAACAAAAAGTTTCCGATTATTGACGAAAATTCAAGCGCAATACTCTGATACTCTATTGTTATTAACTGTATAACAAATGATTACTTCTGATTCTATAAAATATAATTTTATGCAAGGAAAAAATCAAAGAAATTCATATGTTACGTGCAGAATTTTGGTAAGTTTTTTTAGGGACTAACAGCCACTCACAATTAAGTACTCGACAATGATCATAAGATAATGGTTACTTTTTCAAGTGATATTGTGAGGGGTGAACAAAAATTCACTAAAACAAACGTCACGAAATTCGTGGACGTTCCCCTACTGGTTTTTATTGAATATAAAAAGCTTAAATGACTGCTATTTAGGATCTCGACTTCGCTATTGAAAGTTTTTTACCCCTTGGCTTTTGTGTTTTAATTTTCAATAGATTCACGTAAGAGGATCTCGGGAGCATTCTCTAATGTCTTGCCAGTTTCATTATGCTACGTACGTGCACTCCCGACCTTAATCGAATTAGTTCACGCATGTTACGACGAAAAGGAGGCAGAGTGCTTGCTTTGAGTAAGGAAGCTTCGCCCAATCCAGTCAACATTGTGCCTTTACGAACTAGCTAATTAATCGAATTGTACAGACTGACTGAAGTAATAATAGTGCTTTGACATTCTCAAAAGTTCAACATACATTGTCCATTTTCACGAACTCGACTTTTTGCATAAAGAGTTCTTCTTTTTATACAATCTGCGCTTTCCAGAAACTGGTTCCATAAAAATTAATTTTCTTTGTCACACTCGAAGCTTTGCCGGTTAAAAGTTTTTTCACAACGATAAAAATTATGGAGTAAAGTCACTCTTAACTGCAATTTTTAATTAGGTTTTCCACATTACAAAAATGGGAAATTCACCGACGTATTTATTTAAACTGGAAACTGTATTTGTGTACTGTTATTAAGAAACAGCCGAGAGCATCAAATCTTGGAACGCACAAATCCTGTTGAAGGAAATCCAGGTTCTAGTGAACTCCCGACCATTCTAAGCATTAAAATAGTAGGGTCGTCAAAGACGTCATACTTCTAGATTTTGCAATTTAATTTTTTTTGCAGGAATATTATAAAAAAAAACCCCGCCCGAATCGCGGGCACACTCTCATCACGCGTTGCGTGCGTCGTGCGCTCGATAATATTTTACCTTGCGCACCGCGCTCGCTCTTTGTATATTCCCACAGATTTTTTAAACTAAAAAACAAACCGTCGACAATAGTAATTTGGTGATAGTGAATTCTCTTTTGTTAAAGCTCCTTGGGCTTTAACGAACACATTCTCATCATGTATCTCGTGCTTCGCACTCGACTTTCTCCCTCAAACTGTATATCATTTCCATAAACGTATATTATTACAAATAATAACATGGATTCATATTAAAACAGACGTAGTGTTATTGACTTGTTTAAAAAATTCATATTCTTTAAAAAAAACTTTGCTATGAAAAACTTTATTGTAACTTCTGCCGGTTTTCAAAAACTGAATTTGCTCATTTACAATTTTATTTTTACTAACTTCTAAATTATATCCCTAGCCTCAGTCATACACGAAAATTCGATTGATGAGGGGTTAGGGCGGGGGGAGGGGGGTAATTAGTTTAAACCAGAGATGGGATTTCATATGATATAGTTGAATGAAAAATATAGCTTTTAAATTTGTTTAATTTTCTATTAATTTTCAAACATTTTTATTAAATTTTTTAAAAAGTAAATTTTTTGAAACGCCGCATACGAGAGACCAAGAAGAAATTAAAAGACAACAGTTGTGACGGAGAATGTGCCCACCAAGCGGGCAGATTTTTTTGTACTTTTAACGATGTTTTTTGAGAATAAAACAAAAACTACACATCCTATCAAAATGTCACCAATAACAAATTTGTAAATCATTTTTGAGAGCACCATTTTGGTCTTATAATAATTTGTTGTATCTTGCATATCTTGACCGTAAAATGGAATTTTTTATTTTTTAGTGTTTTTTCTACAATAAAAATTTGAGTTTTCTATTTTCTAAAAAAATTCAAAAAATCGTGATGATAATATTGCGTTTTTTGGTTGAAAATGTTCCTTTTCGTTTATTTTTTTATTTTGAAAATGCTATATCTCCAAAAATTTTCATTTTATCAGAACAAGTCATAAGAGAAATTGTTTGTATTTTTGAGTATTATAAATAATTTTACAGAAAATTTTAGAATCTTGAAAAAAAGTGAGCTCAAAAATCTTTTAAATGTGCTCACTTTCTGAATTTGTATCCAAAATTGCTGGCTAACGAATTTGACCTTTATTTTAGGACACTAAAAGAGTATACCAAATGCCAATCCAATCACAAATTCGTAAAAATTTTTACACAAATCTAATACTTTCTCTGGATGAAAATATAATATAGTGACAAAATTAGCAATTTCGAAAATACGATTTTTCATATGAAAGATAATTGCTTAAACAAACTCGTTTGATCAGAATTAATGCATGTGTACTAAAAAAAGATAAATCATAAATTAAATGTACAAGTTAATTTTTATAATAATATATGAGAACCAATTCTTGAGTATAATGGTAAAATATTGATAACACTGAGTTCTTATCAAAAATGCCTTACATTTTGTATTACATTTGTAATTAGTCATGACTAATCATCAGTCGTCAACAAATTCTATTGTTATAAAAAAATTAATCAACAAATTCTAAACACAATTAAAAGCATTTAAAAAATGGTTATTAACCACGAACAATTTTTAACAGTATGTCTTTAATTTTTTATCACATATATATGAAAAAAATGCGCCAAAGGAATGTATATTTGCCGCAATTAATGTGTCTTTTCATAAATTTTTTTTTCGAAATTGAGTTCATACTGATATGAAATCAAAAAAATTAGCTATTAATAGTATTAGAACCTTTTATAAACGATTTATTGTTTAATAACAAAAATAAACAGTGTAAACTAATGGTACAATGGCACAAATGAAAATTTCTTTATAGAAAAAAATCATTCATAATAAAACAGAATTTTAAGTACTTAGAGAACTAATTATTGCTTGTAACAATGTTCGTTAAAAAAATCTAAAAATTTTAAAATTTACCATAATTTATGACAAATATTCTGAGTTTAGCTGTGGTTTGTATTTTACTTCAACTGATACTTAAAATAAAGTTTATTGTTTAATTATGATTATAAATAATAAAAATGTAAAGTGATTTAAATTAGAGATTCAAAGTGAGAATTCCTTTAACGTCTCTTAAAAAACAATTCAAATCCTTCAAATTTCGTTAAAATATTTCCAAGTCTTACAAAATCTTTTAAAATATGTAAAATCACTTTAAAATTAAATAAAATCCTTCAGAACTAAAATCTATTTATAAGAATTAAATTTTTCACAAATCCCTTAAAATATTTTAGAATGTTTGGAAATCCTTGGAAATTTCATTAAATCTCTTGAAATTCCGCGAAATCATTGAAACTCTTATATTTAAAAACTCGGTAAAATCCCTTAAAAACCTTTTAAATCTCTTTAAATCCTTTCAAAATCTCATTAGAATCTCTCGATTCTCTTCAAAATTAAAAATTAAACATTATTATTTTCTTGCTTATTCCGCAACTTATTTTCCAATATCTTAAAATCTTTTAAAGACATTTAAAAACTGTGAAAATCCTTGAAATAGATTTAAATTTTTCAAAATCTCATAATATGGCTCATAATCCTCTAAATTTCGTTGAAATACTTTTAAAATCCTTAAGATCTCATTAAATCGTTAAAAGAATTTCGAAATGTTGTTAAATTCCGTAAAAATTTGTGTTAATTCTTTTCATGCTGTTAAGTCTGAAATATGTTCGAATACTTTCGAATCACTGGAAATCTTTTTTTAAAAAAACTTAAGTACCTTGAATTAAAAAAACATCCTTACGTAATTAATGAACCTTCTCGAAACTGTAACAGGATATTAGTTTAAAATATTTGTTTCGAGAGCTAAATTTGACTTAATTTTATAATTAATTAAAATAATTGCTGATATTATTATTTATCTGCTACGTTCATTCAGAAATTAAGCGAGATAAGAAGGGGAGATCGTGGAAGCGATAGAAACGAATCTAAAAATTACCCAAGGGTCAGACATCAGCAACTCATCATCAGCTCAGACCATTCGCTTAGAATTCGGCTTAAGATCCTCAAGATCCTTTTACCCTCGCTCGCACCCTTCCATTAATTCCATCTCATACTGAAATATATTCGAGATATCAATCCAAATGTCTTCAGATAATCTGCACTCTCCCTTTGCCTTTCATCTTGTCATTTTATCGTCCTTTGTTCGTTCACTGATTGACATTATTATTCTTTCATATTCTAAAAGGTATTTGAAATTGATCAACTTAAATTTTTAAAATTCCTTAAAATTAAATTGTGATCAAAATCAGGGTTTAAATAAAATCCCAATCTCTTTTTTCAGTTGAGTATTCAAATAATTTGTTGAAGCATTTCTTCTTTAGTTGAAAAGTTCACTACTTTGTTAAAAATGTTCATATTCGGAATATATTTTTTTTTATTCAGATTTTCCGAAAAAAGATTAATGATATAATTATTATTATTATTACACCATTAAGCCGTTTCCCTTTCGGGGTAGGCGTGACTCACTCGGTAGGGAGGGGAGT
>JAAAKG020145600.1:0-10854 GCA_010014905.2 Druon quercuslanigerum | reverse complement strand
AAATTTAAATTAAATAATAATTAAAAAATTTAAAAAAAACTAAATAATAAAAAAAACTTTTGCTTTTCTTTAAATTCTTTTGTAAACATAGTTTACAATCTGCTTTGCAAGCCCTGTAAATTCAGAATTTTTCGAACTTTTGAACTTATCTTTAACTTTTTAAGTAGTGTTAGTTTTAATTAGTATAAAAATAACAGAAGAAAAGGTTTGGGAATTTTAAAATAAATTTATGCTAGGAAGATCATATACTGATTAAATATTTAGATTAAGATAAATCCAAAAAAAAGTTTGAGAGTAAGAAAAAAAGTAAAAAACAAGGCAATAAAACTAATCAATGCTGGTATAAAAGCGAGTGTAAGCATAAATAGAAAAGTGAGTGACTGACTCAATATTATGCAAAGTTTTAGACAAGGATGCATTATATTTTCATGGCAATATATTATATTAGTTACCGGAGAAGTATATAATTCGACAATATATATAATCCCTAGGCATCATATATGTTGCCCAACAGAGGCCAGACAAAGTATTAAATACTCTCTGTTATACAGATTGCCTAGGCATTATATATAATGCCCAAAAGAGACTAGCCAACATGTGTAATAAATATTCGTCTTTATTTGAGTTCAATTTTTTCTTTTTTTAACTTCCTTACATTGCTGATTTCAAAAATATTAACAAGTATTTTTTTAAATATTAAGAGCAAGACGCAGTTAAAAAAGTATTATATTTAAAATTTTAACAAATTCTTGTATTTTTCAAAGACAAATAATAAAACAGAATTAAAAAAAACACTTTTTCTTTTATATAAATTCTTTTGCAAACATAGTTTACAATCTGCTTTAAAACACTCTGTAAATTATTTAGTGTTCGTTTTAATTAGTATAAAGATAATAGAGGAAAAGGTTTGAGAATTCCAAAGTGGGTTTATGCCAGAAAGATCATGTATGGATTAAATATTTAGCTTAAGATAGACCCAAAAAAAAGTTTGAGACTACGAAAAAAAGCAAAAAATAAGGCAATAAAAGCAAACAATGATGGGATCAAAGCCAGTGTAAGCGACTGATTCAATATTATGCAAGGAGTTAGATAGGCATTATATATGATGCCCAATAGAGGCCAGGAAAAGTATCTAATACTCTCTATTATACAGGTTGCCTAGGCATTATATATAATGCCCAAAAGAGACCAGCCAAAATGTGTAATAAATATTCGCCTTTATTTGAGTTCAATTTTTTGTTTTTTTATTTTTCTTACATTGGTAATTTCAAAAATTTTAAGATGTATTTTTTTTAAATATTCAGAGCAAGATACAGTTTCAAAATATTGAATTTAAAATTTTAACAAATTTTTTCATTTTTCAAAAACAAATGTTAAAACTGGATTTTTTAAATATTCACTTTTGGTTTTCTTTAAATTCAAATTTTACTTAATTAAATTCAAAGTTTACAATCTGCTTTGACTTTTAGAGGGCCGGCAATTTAGGAAGAAAATCGAACTCAGAAAATTGGCCTGAAAAGTATCTTATATCATTGATTGATTATAGAAAAAGTCTCGATCAAATATTGGCTTTCTGGTCCGGTACGGAACAGCAAGTGTCAAAAATTACGAATTCGAAAAACATTGTTTTTTCAATGGTATATTGGTTTGTTATATCATGTAAACATTATAAAAAGGTTAATGGTACATGTAATTCAGTGCCATACCAATTTTATAGGATAGTTATACAAATTTAAGGGGTTTTTTTAAGGATGTTTCACCCTCTTAGTCACGCAATTCAATTTTTATATATTTGGAAGTGCAAATATACATTTTCGATGTATTTTTCGACGCTGAATTCAAATCTGATGTCAAAAATACCGTCAATTCAAAAAACAATCCCGAAAATGGGGTGAAAACTAAAAATAGCTTATAGTTAGAAATTTTTAATTTGAAAAAAAAATTTTAATGGGGAAATAGGGTTAAAAAGGGTTAGGGGGATGAATTTATATTGAGTTATATTAAATAGTAACATTTAAAACCTTTTATGAAAATATTTGTTTCTAGTTACAATCTCATGCAAGCGAAACAAGGCACCGTTTTTACAAAGTTGGAATAGTACATTTAAGGGGTACGGGGTACTCAAAAAGGGCGTAGGAAGGATCAATTTAACCTAAGTTACATTGAAAACCGGTAATAATGTTACAAAAATGAATATTTTAATTTAAAATAAAAATTGAAGAAGTTTATCTGGTGAGCCAAAATATCGGTTTGCTGGCCCTCTAAAGGTTAAATGCGCTTAAATTTAAGGATTTCACGAATTTTTAAACTTATGTTTAACTTTTTAATTAGTTTTAGTTTTAATTAGAAGGAAAATAACAGAAGAAAAGATTTTGGAATTCCAAAGTGGGTTTATGCTAAAAAGATCATGTAGGCATTAAATATTTGGCTTAAGATAGATCCAAAAAAAAGTTTAAAAGTGAGAAAAAAAGTAAGAAAACAAGACAATAAAACCAATCAATGGTGTTATCAAAGCAAGTGCAAGCATCAATACGGAACTGAGTCACTGATTCAAAATTATGCAATGTGTTACACAAGGATGCATTATATCTTCATAGCTATTTATTATATTTGTTACAGGCGATGTATATAATCCAAAAATATATATAATCCCTAGGCATTATATATGATGCCCAACAGAGGCCAAGCAAAGTATCTGTAACTTTCTATCATACAGATTGCCTAGGCATGATATATAATGTCCAGATGAGACCAGCCAATATGTATAATAAATATTCTCCATTATTTGAGTTTAATTTTTTCTTTTTTTAACTTTCCTTATATTGGTGATTTCAAAAATATTAAAATGTAATTTTTTAAATATTCAGAGCGAGACGCAGTTAAAAAAAACTTTGAATTTAAAATTTCAACCAATTCTTGTATTTTTTAAAAACAAATGTTAAAACTGAATTTTTTGAAAAATCGAATTTTGCTTTTCTGTAAATTCTTTTGTAAACATAGTTTACAATCTGCTTCAAAAGCCCTGTAAATTCAGAATCATCCGAAGTTTTAAACTTTTTTTAAACTTTTTAATTAATGTGAGCTAATAATTAACTCAAGCAGACATACATAATTGTTTATGCATATAACTTGTATTATTATGAGTATTATTTAAAATAATATTGTCTTTGAACAATGCTCGAAAGTTGCGGGTTATATTTTAAATATTCAACATTTTGTTTGCTTTTCAAGTAGTTTAATGTAATAATTAATTCAAGTTTTAACTTGATTCACTTATTATTGATGATTCTAAATAAAAATTTCAAAAACGTATTTTTTTTATTATAAATACATGTTAAACTTTAAAACTTAACATGAAATTGTTCATTTTATCTATTTTCCAGGCATTGTTCAAAAACACAAGTGGCTAACCCTTCTTCGTAAAATTTTTCAGGAGAACGAAAAAATTTGACCTGTAACGTTGGGATAGCCTTTTCAACAACTTCGTTATTTCATTCCAATTAGAAAAATTCCATTTCTTAACTTTAAGAAAAAAGCACAATACTTAGGACAGATTTGATAATACACATTTTATATGAAATATATGAATTTTAATGAGTTCAGCGTTGCAAATCCTCAAAAAATTACTTTTGTTCATTAATTTGGTTTTACCATAACAAATTGTATTTTTCTGACCAACTAGAAACTATTTCTATAAGCCACAAAGTCTTAAATTTCCAATTTTTCAGTAATTATTATTTCTTAAACTAATACTATGTGTTTAAACAACTTTTTCCTTATATGAAAAAAGTGAAAAGTCGTGATTTTTCGAGATAAATACTACAGTTGATGATTCTTAATAATAATATTTCAAACATAACATATTTGGAAATTAATTATGTTAACAATTTTTTTTTCTTAAACTTTTTCCGAGGTTTTCACAGGTTAATAACACAATCAATGAATGATAAAAGTTTTTTTTCAAGATATTTTTCAATTGTTTAAACAATTTTTATTTATTTAAACCATTTTTTATCCTGTAAATTATGAAATATGCTAATTTGAGTTTAAAATATTATTCTTGAAATTAATCTTAAACATTCTTTTAAAGGCGGTCAAGCTTTGATTGTCAAAAAGTTAATGAAATTTTTCTTATTTTTTACATTTTCCGAAAACCAAGCTTTTTTTATTTGAAAACTTATCATAATTTTAAAAGCACATGGGCACTAGTTAATGTTCACCGATTTGAAAAAATATGGAATTTCCCTAAAACAAAAAAATTTGCAAAGGGGAAAGGGGTGAATGACCGCCAAAAATGGATATTCAAATTTTACACATATAAATGTGGACACATTATTTTTGGACTCATTCATTGCCTTTTTTATAAATGTTCAAAAAATTAACTTTTTGGAAATTACGAATAAAAAGAACGTTTTTTTATGGTAAATAAAAAATGTTTAAAATGATTTTTGAAAAGTTGCTTGTCACGAACCTCTCAAAAACTATATTAGATTTTTATTTAAAAAATTCAAAATCCGATGAAAATTGTAAAATGAAAATTGATTATACTATGCAATATTTTTGTAATAAAATTACCCTTTTTCAGATCGTAGTTTGCTACATGTGAACCGAATATTTTGATCGTTCATGATATTCAGAAAGAAAAATTGGTGTGGCTGAAGATAGTGTCAACACAGAAATTCCTTGCCATAAAATCAAAATACCATTAGAGTATGCCATGTTGTAAAAATAGCGAGTAAACGTGTGTTCAATTTGATCAAAATTCATTAATTTCTAATAGCGTCCTTTAACTGCATCAATAAATTCAAAATAAAGATTTTATACTTTGTCTATCTCGTGCAGGGCATTATAAATAATGCCTAGGGATTATAGATAATGCCTAGGGGTTACATGTGATGCCTGGATAATAATCTTTGATTTAACTTATTCATGGACGGGTGTCTCAGAATGGGCCACTTCGACTAAGAAGGTGTGAATCACGAAACAGTAAGGGTACGTGGGTTAGCATTCGCAAATGGTAAGGTTGTTACGGGAGAATCAATGGGAAAACTTACAAAGAATGTTGAAGAACATTGTCTTAAATGATGAGAAAATAGAAAAAATTTAATAAGTGTCTTGGTAGCGTATTCACAAGTGATAAGAAGATAGATGGTGAGTTAGATAGGCGTGTAAACAAGGGTCTATTCTCAGAAGTGAAAATATAAAAATAAAGCCAAAAGGCCAATACATAATTTTATAATTATACAGACTGTGCTATACGGTAGCCAGACGTGAACGTATCAGTAAAAGGATAAGAGTCCGGAGAAAAGATATTTTCATTCTTTTTTATTTGGCGGCGGTTTCCTACAGCAAATCTTGTTAAATGGTTCAATTACAATATGTTCTTAATGTATTCTTTGGGAAAATAATATGCAAAATATACCAATTATTTACACATAAACTCCAAAGATACGAGCTCCAAATATTCGAGTGCTCCACAGGTACGAGCGTACGAACTCCAACGTTCTCACACATTACCCTCGAAATCTAAACGTCGCAAGAGTGAGAGCCCCTTTCGAGATCGTATCTGTGGAGTTCCCGATTCTCAAACTTCTCGTATCTTTGGAGTCTAAGTATCCTAGAATAGAGATACTTTTGTTAAATAAAAATAAGAATATTATATTTCTAAATAGTTTAAAATAATAGTTGTAATTACTGGTAATTAATAATGAAACATATTTTTAGTTCCAGATAAACATAAGCATTACTATAGATGCTTGGTTCCTGCGATGACCCGGTGACAGTTGCAGATTTATTGGTCAGGTGGGTGCTGACTCTTTAAGAACAGTCATCTTCCAAGACTTATAATGTATTTATTCTTTAACCATAGTGTAACTTTCTGCTTTCCATGCTTTTATAAATAAATAATGAAAAATACCTAAAAAATTGTAGTTATTTTATAAAATCCCATGAGAACGAACACAAATCTTTTTAAAATTGAATTTTATCTGTGAAAAAAGATCCCTCTTCTTCGCTCCGCTGGGAATCGAACCCAGGTCTACCGATTGCCGTTTGTCATGTCTGTAAAAAAAGATTTTTCTTTTGATGTCTCCCCTAGCTTAGTGGTAAGAGCACCCGACCGGCAATCAGTAGACATGGGTTCGATTCCCAGCGAAGCATAGGGATCTTTTTTTACACATAAAATTCAATTTTACCATTTTGAGAAAAGCGTAAAATTCTGAAGTTGATCTGTATCTTAAATTGATAGAGTAGATTTCTATTTAACTTAATGTGATTAGTATCGCTATTCAAAATTACTGGTTTAGTATTAATACACCTGTTTTTTAACTAAAATTAAAATTTTTTTCTTTGAAAAGTAAATCATTTTCTTAAAAAGAGGCCCTATTTTGATTCCTTATTTTTGGTTGAATTCAAACTTTTTTTCTTTAAAATTAAAATCTTTTTTGATTGAAATATAAACGGCTACATGTTTGTAATGGGAATTTATCTCTTTTGATAAAAATTTAATTTTGTTGTACAAAACTCACCAGTTTTTATCAAAAGTAATTTTTTTCGTTAAAGATTCATAATTTTAGTTGAATATTCGTCACTTCTGTTGCAAAATCAACTATATTGTTAAAAATAAGCTTCTTTTCTAAAAACTTAGGTTTTAAATTGAAAATATAATTATTCCATTTTTGGGTAAAAATTTAACTTCTTGGTTAAAAATCTATATTTTTAGATGAAAATTCGTCTTTTTCAGTAAAAAAATTAATTTCTTCGATTCAAAATTAATTTGTCTATGTTCTTTTAGGCAGAGAAATAATTTTCTAATTAAAAATGTATCTTCTTTTACCTTTTTTTAATTAAAAATTCAAATTTTTGAAAAGTCCAAAAAACTTCCCTATTACTTCAAAAATTATGGCAAATTTTTTTGATTTACCGTTTTTGCTAGTGAATAATAATAAAAAATTATAAATTGAGAAGAAATTTTTTGCTCAATTTAGAATTTTTAAAAAATGGCCAAAAAAATGCTTTTTTGGATTGAGTCATATGCACACATTTTTGAAAAGTTGAATATGTCGAACCTGAAATGTCCTTACCTTCACTGAAAGAAATATACTGAAATTTTATTTTTTCGAAATTTTCTACAGAAATATCGTTTTTACTTAAGAGCAACATTATTTTTTGCGTCTGATAGCTTGGTCTAAGCAAGTTGCCAAAATAGATAAAAAAAAACGTAAAATTGACCATTTTTGAACTCTGGAAACATCACTAAAAAAAATTTAAAAAAAAATTCTAGTAAGTTTCTTTTATTAAAGCTAAAGAAATTTAAGGTTCGACAAATTCAAATTTTTTAAATTGTTTGTATAGGACCTAATATAAAAAAGCATGCTTTTTGCTATTTTGAAAATTTCTAAATTTAGCAAAAAAATTTTTCATTTATAATTTTTTACTTTTTTCGGATACCAATCCAAAAATATTTTTCACTTAGCTCAAACAATTTGACTGTTTTTTACTTGCACTGTTTTTTATTATATGCATCTTCTTTAAAAACTTATGCTTTTTGTTAAAAAATGTATTTTTTATAATTAAAAATTCAACTATTTATTTAAGAAATCAAGTTCTGGTTTAATTTCTCTATTTTGCATTTTAAATAAAAATCTTTTCTGTTTCAAAAATCAGTTATTACTTTTTTTTAAAGAATTTCTTCTTTGTGTTTTAAAACTTCGCTACTTGTTTGAAAGTTTGAGTACTTTGTTAAATATTCTTTGTATTTTGTTGAAAATTTATCAGTTAAGTTTTTTTGGTTGAAAATTAATTTTTTCCTACTGTAAATTGAACTAATTTATTTTTTCTTGAAAAGTGTTATCTTTAACTAAAAAATTCAACTACAAGTTCGATAAGAATTCAACTATTTCTGGTACAAAAAAATTTTCGGTACAAATTAATGTTTGTAGTTTCCGAATTGCCCTTCTTAGTTGAAAGTTCAACTACTATATTTAACATTATTTTTATTTCGTTGGGGGTTTGTCATTTTAATTTGAATCTCATATCTGATCCTAAAAAAGTAATTTTTTTTAAGTTCTTTTGTTTTGTGAACACTTAAAATTAAAATTTATATTTTTTATATTATATTTATATTATTCATATTACACCATTTAGACGCATAATATTGTATTTATATTATTATAAACTATATATTTTTCTTTGTCAATTCATCTATGAAATTGAAAACTTAAATGATTTGTTGAAACTTGGTTATTGCCTGGTTGAAAATTAATTGTTTTATCGGAAATTAAAGTATTTCATTTTTACTTAAAGAATGATATTTTTGTGTTAAATATTATAATATTTTCTAGAAGATCCAACTATTTTCTTGAAAATGTGTCTTTTCTTTTGAATTGTTCTGTTTTTTATTTTAAACTGAAATATATTTTTTCTCAAATATCAGTTATTTGTTGTGTTAGTTTGTTGCAAATAAGCCTTTTTTATTCAATTTCAATATTTTTGCACTTTAAATATAAATCTTTTTGTTTAAAATATTAGTTATTATTTTTTCACTTGAGAATTCAATTTTTTGGGTATGAAAATCCGATACTTGCTTGAAAGTTCAATTGATTTATTAAAAATTCTTTCTATTTTGATGAAGATTCATCATTTTAGTTTTTTTAAATGAAAAATTAATTTCTCCAACTGAAAATTGAACTAATTTATTTTTATTTAAAAAGTGGTATTTTTATTTAAATAGTTCAACTATTTGGTTAACGATTTAACTATTTTCTTGAAAATTTGTCTTTCTAGCTGAATTAAACTGTTTTTTATTTAAAACTTAAATATTTTTTTGTTAAAATATCAACTGTTTTTTATTTAAAATAAAAATTTTCTTAGCCTGAAATATAACCAATAACATTATTTGTTCAAAATTTATTTTTGTGTTTCAAAATTCACCTATTTAGTCTAAAAACGGGACTACTTTATTAAAAATTCTTTTTATGTTCTAGAAGAATTGTCATTTTACTTGGAAACTTATTTATATTGCTGAAGAAGTAACTATTTTTTATGTGGAAAATTAATTTTTTAAATTGAAAATTGAACTAATTCATTTTTGTTTAGAGACTTATTTTTTTGCAGTTAATTATTCAACTTTTTTGTTCAAAATGTATCGTTTCCGTTAAATTTCACTGTCTTTTATGTAAAATTAAAATGCTTTTGTTTAAAATATCAGTTACTTTTGGTTTAAATTTGAACTGCATTGTTGAAAATTCATTTTTTTCGTTATAAATTTACTATTTTTGTTAAAAATTTATCTTTTATATTGAAAAGTTGAATTATTTACCTAATGATTTAAGTAGTTTATTACAAATTAGTATTGTGTTGTTTAAAATCAATATTTTTCAACATGAAATAAAAATCATTTTTGTTTTAAATATCAGTTATTACTTGTTCCTTTGAGAATTAATTTTTTTTTGGTTTCGATATTTCGCTAGTTGGTTGAAAGTAGAACTAATTTGTAAGAAATTCTTTCTTTTTTTACGAAGATTCAACATTCTAGTTTTTGGTATAAAAAGTTAATTTTTCTGACTGAAAATTAAACTAAATTATTTTGACATAAAAAGTAAATTTCAATAAATTTAAATGAGATTAAAGTCAAATGTAAAATCCTATTTAACGTCCAATAGTCAAGTTAATGTGCAGAATTTCTAAAAATAAAACCAAGAATCTAATGACCAAATTTGGACAACCACCATAAAATGTTCCTACTGCATCTTTAAAAAAAAAAATTCAAAAAGACATTTTTTGGTTTGATAATAATGGAAATGAAAAAGAAAAAAAAAAGAAAAAGGTGAAAGAAGGGGATTCGGTTGGTTGCTTTCTCATTTTTCTTTCCTAGTTTTTATTTGTGTAAAAGAAAATTATTTTCTTTTTTTGTAAATCTTGTTTTTTCAGATTACAATAGGAACATTTTATGACGGTTGTCGAAATTTGGTTGTTAGATTCTTGTTTTTATTTTCAGGAATTCTGCACATTTACTTGAAAAGTGGTATTTTTAATTAAAAAATTCAACTATTTGGTTAAGGATTTAACTACAGAAGGATTGTCATTTTAGTTGAAACTCTTCTCTGTGGCTGAAAAAGTAATTATTTTGTTCAAAATTCTTATTTTTTGTGAAAATTTAATTTTTTTAACCTAAAGTTGAAATATTTCATTTTTTTTTTAAATTGCTCTATTCGAGTACAAAATTCAACTGTTTAGAAGCTGCCTGATGGACCTTATATTATATTATAACAACAAAATCGCAAAACAATGAAGGTATTGATACTGAAAATATTGCAAATAGTTAAATTAATTTCTTTTCTGAAAAATTGTTTACTAAAATTTCACATTATTTGTCAAACAATGATACAATGTTATGTACAAATATTGTGACATACAATACAAATATTGAAACAATGATACTCGTGTCTTTTATGTACGTTTCTCCTTCTGTTTTCAGTCATGAGAGTTGTGTACTCAGTTTATTAAGGAAAAAAAGACAGTCTTTTTTCTATTAAAATTAGGCATCGCAAAGAATCGAGAAATTTTCGAGAAATTGTTGATAAATACTCTGAATACGAAAATTTCCTGCTCAAATTCTGTATAAAAATGGACTGAAATAGAGAAACGTTTCGGGACTGTCGGTTCTCGCGTTTCGCACTTGATTGTTAATTCTCTTTTGCTAAAGCTCTTTCGGCCATAGCGAAAACATTCTCATCACGTATCTCGTGCTGCGCACTCGATTTTGTCCAAAAAGTTAAATTATTATTATTACTATTATTACACCATTAAGCCGTTTCCCTTTCGGGGTAGGCGTGACTCACTCGGTAGGGAGGG
>JAAAKG020145599.1:0-10854 GCA_010014905.2 Druon quercuslanigerum | reverse complement strand
ATAAACTATAAAATATCTGAACTAGAAAAAAACCCGAATTGGAAAATTCCTGTACAATAAGATTTCTTAATAATAAAATGCCCGAATATAAAAAATTAAAAATTGGGGGGACTTGAAAATCCAGAAGAATAAAATTGCCGAATTGGAAAATTCTTGTATAATAAAATTTCATAATAAAAAAATTCCTAAATAAGAAAATTCCCGATTAATACAATTTTCGTAAGAAAATTACCAAAGTATGAAATATCTGAACTAGAAAATTCCTGAATTGGAAGATTCCTTGGTAATAATATTTTCTAATTATAACGTTTCTGAATAATTATTAATTCAGTTTTCATAAGAAAATTGCCGAATTATAAAATATTTAAACTAAAAAATTTCCGAATTGAAAAATTCCTGCATAATAAAATTTCTGAATAATCAAATTTTCGAACAAAAAAACAAATTTAAATTGTAGTATCAACTCTTTATTTAAGATTAGTAAACCTAATATTGATTCTTTTTAGTTGTAGTTCATTTTTTCAGAGATAACCGACCGAGTTTAGACGTTATTTAACAATGTAAAACTCTGAAGTGTAAAATTTTTGGTTAACTTTCGCAAGTACGATTAACAATGCTTAAAGTGGTGTTTCTTATCTAATTGTTTTTAATTATTATTCCCTAAAGAAGTGCATTTACGATTGAAAAAAGTTAGAAGTAAATTTTTAGATTCAATCGCTAATTTTTCACTGAATGGATTTTGTATTTATATAAAGTAAATATTATAATTCTATTAAATATAAGTTTTAATATGAAATCAATTGTTTTTTTTAATAAAACATAAAATGATCATTAAAAAAATAACATTGAACATCGTTTCTTGGTAAGTATTAAATCCCAAAATAGTATTTTTAAAGAATAAGTAAGCAAATTGACATTGTTCTTATTCATTTTTTTTATTTCTAATTTAAAAATCATTTTTATAATAATAAAGAAAAGTATTGTTTCGTATCTAATTGTTATTTTTAATTATCATTTTATGAACAATTGCATTAATATTAAAGAAAGTTAGAAGTACATTTTTTGATTCAATCATTATTTCCTAAATTATAAACATTTTTGGAATTCTGAAATTATGTAAAGTAAATATTATAATTCTATTGTATTTTAGTTTCAGTAGAAAACTAATTTTTTTTTAAATTTAAAAATACATTGAATGTTAATAGAAAAAAACTAAAACTAAAATTTTTCTTTGACAAGAATTAAATCCTGAAATAGTTTTTTTAAAAGAATAAATGAGAAAATTAACATTGTTTTAAATAATTTTTTAATAATTTTTTTATTATTTCAAATGCAATAATCAATCTTATAATAACAATAAAATGTAGTGTTTCGTAACTAATTGTTTTTTCAAATAATTATTTTATAAACAAGTGCATTCATATTTAAAAACATTAGAAGTACAATTTTTGATTTAATCATTATTTCTTAAATTATTACATTTGAGTTTTAGTAGGAAATTAATTTTTTTAATTTAATAATACATAATATGTTAATAAAAAAAAACTAAATGATAAAGCTTATTTCTTGACAAGAATTGATTCTAGAAATAGTTTTTATTTTTAAAGAATAAATGAGCAAATAACATTGTTCTAAATCATTTTTTTTATTATTTCAATTGTAAAAATCATTCTCATAACAATAATGAAACGTAGTGTTTCTCTATCTATTTTTTATTTTAAGCATTATTTTATAAACAAGTGCATTCGTAATAAAAAAAAATCTAGAAGGGAATTTTTAGATTTAATCACTATTTTTTAAATTAATGGATTCTGAACTTATATGAAGTAAATATTATCATTATTTTTTTATACTTAAGTTATATAAGTTGTTTCTTGATAAGAATTAAATCCCAAAATAGTTTTTTAAAAAGAATAAGTAAGCAAATTGGCATTGTTCTCTGTCATTTTTTTATTATTTTTAATTCAAAAATCATACTTATAATAATAATAATAATAATAATAATAATAATAATAATAATAATACAAATTAGTGTTTCGTATCTGATTCTTCTTTTTAATTATTATTTTATAAACAAGTGTATCGATAATGAAAAAAATTAATTTATAAGTACATTTTGTGTATTTAATCATTATTTATTAATTTACAAACAACTTTGCATTCTGAATTTATATGGATTAAATATTATACTTCTATTGTATTTGAGTTTTAGTAAAACATAAATTTTATTTCTTGCCAAAAACTAAATTCTGACAGTGTCTTTTATTGTAAATGACCAAATAACATTGTTATAACTCTTTTTTTATTATTTCAAATGTAAAAATCAGTATTGTTTCGTATCTAATTGTTTTTTTATTGTTTTATAAATCAACGTGTTTATGATAAAACAGTAAATAAATTTGGAAGTAAATTTTTCGCTGGAGTCCTTATTTCTTAAATTATTGGATTATGAATTTATGTGAAGTAAATATTCTAATTATATTGTATTTGAGTTTCAGTAGAAAATTCATATTTTAAATGTAATAATAAATAAAATTTTAATAGAAAAAAAATTAAAACATAAAGTTTGTTCTTGACAAGAATTAAATTCTGATATATTTAAAAACAAATTACTAAATAACATTGTTCTAACTCATTTTTTTATAATTTTAAATGTAAAAATCATTATTATAACAATGATGAAAAGTATTGTTTCGTATTTAATTGTTCTTTTTAATTATTATTTTATAAAAAAAATGTGTTTATGATGGAATCGTTATTTCTGCAATTATTCGAGTCTGCATGTATGTGAAGTAAATATTATGTTTCTATTCTATTTGAGTTTTTATAGGTAATAATTTTTATTTTTGTTTAATAACTAAGGCTTTTGACTTGAAATTAAAAAATCTTCAATTTTAGACTCCTCAATCCAACTACTTTTTCATTTTATATTTTAAGCGTTAAATCACATCTTCGGCCTTCAAAATGTCGGAAGACGTTCAAGAACCAGCCGCCGAACTTGCTCAAATCCAAGAAAATTCCATAAGCGAATCAAATCCCCCCCGATCCGGAGAACATGTAAGTCGCAAAAGCAATCAGCGTCGAATCCAGGAACGCAAACAACAAATCTACGCCTGGCCTCAACCCAAAAAACTCATAAAACTCGCCAACTTCAGTGCCTGTCAGGATGAAGTTTGCAAATGCATCGGATTCAAGTCCCAACAAGCCCCCAGCAATTCCCCCCAAAAAACCATAAGTGCCATTTTTTCTGATCCCTGCAGCAGCTGCTCTCACTCTCTCGAAAAACACGTATCCCATTTTCAACAAGCGACTGACGACGAATTGAACAAATTCCTCGCAATGATCATTGACGTCGAGAACATTTTCAACTGCATGAAACCCGAGAAAGACCCGGACACTCAAAAAGTTTATTGCTACCTCTGCAAAGTTCTTCGGAAAGCGATGATTTTCAAAACCAGCCCGACCATCGAGGGACAGTTGGGTCAGCCCCCGTTCGAGGAAACAAACATGGAACAAGGCGTTATGAACTTCGTGCTCTACAAATTCAGTCACCTGCTGCCGCAGGAATTCCAAATGATGCACAACTCGGCCAAAATATTCCTTAATTGTCTAAACCACTGGAATTTCGAGACACCAAGTGCTATGCAAAGTACCATTTCCCCCAGTGATGCTACAGCTTACAAAATTAATTACATGCGCTGGCTAGTTTTCTGCCAAGTGCCTGCATTTTGTGATTCTCTTACTCGTCACGACACTACCCACATTTTCGGTCGGACCCTTCTTCGCCTCGTGATGATTCCAGTCTGCAAACAGCTGATGGAGAAATGCCACAGCGAGAGGAATAAAATGTCCGAGGAGAAAAGGGTTCTCGTGTTTACCCACTTTCCGCGATTTCTATCAATGCTGGGGGAAGAACTCCACTCTCGTAATTCACCGATCTGGAATTCCGATTTCAATTCGACCGTGTCTGCATATCTGCTGAGTGCAGACGAAGTTCGTTTACAGACGGAGCTTGAACATATCGCTTCATCGGAGGAATATTCCAGTTTGAAGAGACCCCTGGATCAAAGCGAAGACGTGGAATTGGAAGCGAAGAAGCAGAGGATTGATGAAGCTGTTCGAGATGTTCCTGATTATAGAATCGCAGAGATTATTGCGAGGATCGATGATCCAAAGTATATGGTTGGACCGGATCCTGAGTTTCTAACGAATCTTCCTAGAGACGAGACACCGAAGATGGAGGAGAGCAGAAACATGATCAAATTCCACTTGATAGGGAATAGTTTGACCCAGCCAGTTTCCAAAAAAACGATGCTCTGGTTGATCGGATTGCATAACGTCTTTTGTCAGCAGCTCCCTAAGATGCCAAAAGAATATATTTCGCAGTTTGTCTTTGATCCAAAGCACAAGACTCTTGCTCTGATTAAGCGAGGAAAGCCGATCGGGGGAATATGTTTCCGGATGTTTCCTTCGCAGGGATTCACGGAGATTGTTTTCTGCGCGGTGACGAGTCAGGAACAGGTGAAGGGATATGGAACGCATCTGATGAATATGCTGAAGGATTATCATATCAAGAACAAAATTCTGCACTTTTTGACCTTCGCTGATAAGTTTGCGATTGGGTATTTCAAGAAGCAGGGATTCAGCAAGAATATTAAAGTCCCGAAGACGTTTTATCAGGGGTTTATTAAAGATTATGATGATGCGACTTTAATGCATTGCGAATTGAATCAGAAGATTGTTTATACGGAATTCTCGGCGGTGATTAAGATGCAGAAGGAAGTTTTAAAGAAACTGATTGAGCAGAGACATCAAGAGGTTCAGAAAATTCATCCTGGATTGACTTGCTTCAAGGAGGGAGTTCGAGGAATTCCGATTGAGGCGATACCAGGTAAATCATAATTTTTAATCAGTTTGGTTGGAAAGTTTTTATCTGGTTCGATTCCCAGCGGAGGGAAGGAGAAGATCTTTTTTCAAGAAAAAAATTAATTAGAAAAAATGTCATTCAGAGCTCGACCTAGCCTCTAAATACGTTAAGAAATTCTATTATTCTCTGATTATAATACAGATTCCTTGAAAAATTTGACCTATAACACCTGGCATAATAATGCGCCTTTTTATGAGAAAAAATTCTTCTCTCGATCTCTCTCATAGCTTAATGGAAAATAATTTTAGCGGAAATCGGAAGTTCTGTGGTTCGATTACTTAATTCTGTGATTCTGTGGTTCGTAGCTTAAAGAGAAAGCACGCGGCCCACACGCTGAAGTTCTGTCGTTCGATTCCCAGCTGAGCGAAGGGCGAAGATATTCCAGAAAAAAATTAATTGAAAAAAAATTGAATTCATAGCTCCATCTAGTCTGAAAAACTGTTAAGAAATTCTATTATTCTCCGATGATAATACAGATTCCTTGAAAAATTTGTCTTGTAACACCTGCCATAATAATTCGCGTATTGATGAAAAAAGTTACGTCTTTCGATCTCTTTAGTAGCTTAATGGGAAAGAAGTCGACCGGAAATCGGAAGTTCTGTGGTTCGTTTACCAGCGAAGCGAAGGGCGAAGATCTTTTTCCAGAAGAAAATGTATTTTAACAAAAATGTAATACATAGCTCCATCTAGTCTGAAAAGACGTGAAGAAATTCTTTTATTCTCTGATGATAATACAGATTCCTTGAAAAATTTGACTTTTAACATCTGGAACAATGTTCCGCGTATTTCAGAAAAAAAATTCTTATCTCGATTTCTCTAGTGCTTAATTAAAAAGCACCCGGTCGACACTCTGAAGTTCTGTCGCTCGATCCCTAGCGGAGAGAAAGGCAAAGATGTTTTTCCAGAAAAAAAATTATTACAAAAAATTTAAGTCATAGCTCCATCTAGTCTGAAAAACTGTTAAGAAATTCTGTTATTCTCTGATGATAATGCAGATTCCGTGAAAAATTTGACTTCTAACACCTGGAACAATAATACGCGTATTTCAGAAAAAAGATTCTTATCTCGATTTCTCTAGTGCTTAATTAGAAAGCACCCGGCCGACACTCTAAAGTTCTGTTGTTCGATTCCTAGCGGAGCGAAAGGCATAGATGTTTTTCCAGAAAAAAAATTAATTACAAAAAATTTAATTCATAGCTCCATCTAGTCTGAAAACCTGTTAAGAAATTCTGTCATTCTCGGATGGTAATACAGATTCCTAGAAAAATTTGACTTGTAATACCTGCAAAATAATGCGTCTATTTCTGAAAAAGTACTCTTCTCTCGATTTCTTTAGTAGCTTAACAGGAAAGCACCCAACTAGCAATCGGATTTTCTGTGATTCAGTTCCCAGCGGAACGAAAGGAGAAGATCTTTTTTTAGAAAAAAATTAATGTAAAAAAGTTCATATTTTTAATCTTATAATTTTATAATATTTCAAATTGTGAAATGGAGATTGTTTCATTTCGCCTTGCTGATTCACAAATTAAAAAATCGTAATTTTAATTAAATTTAACTTCCTTCTATGTCCCGTTTGATCAAGAATTCAAAGGCAACTGTTTGACTGAAAATGATTTTTTTTGTTCAGAATTTCAGGTAGATGATTAAACCGCCTTCTAAAAAAATCGCCGTTTTAGTTTACAAATTCAATTATTTTGTTGAAAATGCATTTGTTTGTGGTTGAGTTTTAATCTTTTCGAATAAAAAATTCGACAATTAAGTTAAAATTTCAATTCTGTTGCGTTGAAAATTCATCTTTTTAATTGAAAATTCAACTAGCTAGTTGAAATTGGAAATGCTGTGGTAAAATATCATTTTCCGGTTAATGATTAATCATTTTAGTTGAAGAACGTTTTTTTTTGTTGTTGAAAATTCAACTATTTTGTTTGGAAATCATTAATATTTTAGGTGAAAATTTAATTATTCCTTTTCTGTAATAAATTTATTTTCTTCATTTAAAAATTTAATGTTTGAGTTGAAATTTTCTGTATTTTGTTGGAAATTCGTTTTTTGTGGTTAGTTTGCTTCCGGGTATCTAATCCGATTTTTTTAAAATATGAATTTCTTTCGCTAATAATTTAACTATCAGACTGAAAATTTCGTAAAAGAGTCAACTATTTAGTTGAAAATTCATTTATTTTGTTAAAATTTCTTTATAGAAATATAATTTTCTTGGTTTAAAACTCATAGGTTTGGTAGAAAATTCAAGTATTTCGTTGAAAATAAATTTTTTATTAAAAATTTTACTATTTTAGTTTTAGATAATATTGTTCTTTTAATTAAAATTCGAATATTTTTCCAAAATTCATCTGTTTTTGTAGAAAAGTAATCTCATAATTTAAAACTTCATGATTTTGTTGAAAATTAATTTTTCTAACTGAAAATTTTAATATTCTAGCTTTTGTCGGAAATTTTTGATTTTTTTTGGGTTGAAAATTGATGTATTTTGTTGAAAATTTATATTTTTATAAAAAAAAATCAAATTTACCTATTCCATTTTTGGTGTAAAAAGTATGTTTTTTATAAAAATTGAATCTTCTTTTTTGAATATTTATCTGTTTGGTTAAAAATGTAGCTAATTTATTGAAAAATACATTTTGTACTGAACATTTTAATATTATGTGTTTAGTTAAAAATTTATTTTTGTGGTTAAAAATCTAACTATTCTATGTTTGATTGAAAGTTAATCTTTTGTTTTGAAAAAAATTTAAAAACTCATAAAGTTAGTTAAAAATTCATTTCTTTTATTGAAAATTCAACTTCTTCTTTTAAACATTCATATTTTCGGGTTGAAAACTCAACTCCATTGCAGGAAAATCGTCTTTTTTGACTTGAAAATTTAACATTTTGGATGAGTTTTTCTTCTTTATTTACTGAAAAATGCTTCTTTGTTGAAAGTTCTTAGGTTTGGTTTGAATTTTTGGTTTAATTCCGCTGCTTTGTACTGAAAATAATAATCTTTTTGGTGGCAATATCAACTATTACACTTTTTTTTAGAATTAATTTTTTTAACGAAGATTCACCACTGTGTTTGAAAGTTTATCTATTTCTTTGGAAATTGATTTCTTTACTGAAACTTCAAACATTCTGTTTTTGGTTAAAAATTCAACTATTTACGTGAAAATTCGTTTGTTTTGGTAGAAAATTAATCTGATTAGTTGAAACTTCATCATTTTGTTAAAAATTTACTCTTCTAACTGAAAAAATAACTATTCTAGTTTTGTTGCAACATTGAACTATTTTGGTATTTGTTGAAAACTCAAACATTTGGTCAAAAATTAATATTTTTTGTTGAAAATTCCTAATTTCAGTTAAAAATTAATTTCTTTAACTGAAAATTTAACTATTTCATTAAAAATTATTTTTTTTACTGAAAGTCTTATTATTTTGATTTCATTTAAAAACTCATTTCTTTGATTAACTATTTGATTAAAAAATATATTTCTTTATTTGAAGATTCATAGTTTCAGTTAAAAATTCATTTCTTTCGTTGAAAATTTAACTTATTTTTTGAAAATTTATATTTTTGTGTTGAAAACTCAACTGTTTTGCAGGAAACTCGTCTTTTTTTGGTTGAAAATTCAACATTTTATATGATATTTTGTTCTTTATTCGCTAAAAAATCTTTCTTCGTTGAAAATTCCTTGGTTTTATTTGAAAATAATTTTGCTTTGAAGATTCACCACTTTGTCTGAAAATTTAACTTTTTCGTTGGAAATTAATTTTTTACTGAAACTTAAAATATCCGGTTTTTGTTTCAAAATTAATTTATTTGGTTGAACATTTAAATATTCTATTTTTGGTTAAAAATCTATCTTTTCGAGTTGAAAATTCATTCTTTGGATGAAAACTCAAATAATTATTTTAGTTTTTGCTGAAGATACAAATACTTGGTTAAAAATTAATTTTTTTTTACAATTCATAATTTGTGTTGAAAATACACTTCTTTAACTGAAAATTTACTTATTCCATTTTTTTTATGGAACACGTATCTTTTTATAGAAATACAATCTTCTTTTTTAAAAATTTATCTGTTTGGTTGAAACATGAATTATTTAATTAAAAATTGTTTTGTTTGCTAAACATTTTAATATTCTGTTTCTGGTTAAAAATTTCTTTCTTTCGTTGAACTCATAAATATTCTAGATGTAATGCTTTCAGGATGATTCATTATGATAAAAAGAGATATTTCTGGTTCCAATCATTCCAGTCATTTAAATATTCTATTTTTTGTTAAATATGTATGTTTTCTATTTAAAAATTTATTTCTCTGATCAAAAATTTAACTATTTAGTTGAAAATTAATTTTTAACTGAAAATTCGTCTATTCAAAATTTTCATAGAAATTTTGAAAATTAAAGACAAAACTTTTTCGCTGTAATATCAACTATCACTTTGCTTCAACATTTAAATATTTTGTTAAAAATTAATTGTTTTACCTAGAAATGTAATTCTTCCATTTTTTCTGTAAAATTCTGACGTATGTCTTACGTAATTTATGGGTGGTGTAAGGTTATGCTTATATATAAATGAAAAATTCAAAACGGTAAAGGAAAATGAAAAATTGATCATACAAAATTCTAATATTCCTTTTTTTGTGAATGTTTCTTTAATTCATTTTCAGGAATTTTCGAGACCGGCTGGAGGGGTTACAACCAGACGAGGACAAGAGGTCTTTCGAAAATAATTCCAGGAGAAGAACCCGTCGAGGCTTGTTTGGATGTAAAAAATTCTTTGCACAACGGACTAAAAGAAGTGCTCAATAGTGTCAAAAAACAAAATAATGCCTGGCCATTTTTGAAACCAGTAGATAAAAACGAAGTTCCAGATTATTATGATCACGTTAAATATCCAATGGATCTAAAAACTATGACTGATCGGCTGAAAAGCGGCTATTATGTTAGTCGAAGACTTTTCATTGCAGATATGACAAGAATCTTCACGAATTGTAGATTTTACAATGACAAAGGGACTGAATATTATAGGTGTGCAAATCTTCTGGAAAAATACTTTCAGACGAAGATGAAGGAGATTGGATTTTGGCATAAGTAGTACAATATTCTGTCAAAGAATTTAAAAAAATTAGTTTACTTTAAAAAATCCGCACATTTTTTAAAGTATTTTTTTTTGTTTGTCTTATTTTAAGCGGTTTAATTGGTGTTAGAATAATATTTCTAATATTATCAGGTCAATTTCTATGTTATTGCACAAGCTTTTTTTAATTGCACTCTTCAATCTTGAATGCACATTTTAAAGGTATATCTGTAAGAATTTATAATTTATATTTGAGGGCATTTAATACTTATCCGATTCCAGTTTACCGACATTTTTTTATCAGACCAATTCCACACAAAAATATTTTTACATTTTTTTTTACACGGATTGGGATATCGTCTTTAGAATTTGAAATATTGAATAAAAAAGAACTAAATAATATTTGTATACGTCAATATGCTTATAACTTCAAAGAAAGTTTATTTATAAATTGATAAAATGGGATATTACCCCTCGAGTTGTAGAACTTTGCAGGTAATGCTTGGTTAGATGCATTTCATAATTTTTGACTCGCGTATATTGAACGCTGACACAAATTCTAAAAAATCAATATAGACAATAACATTTGCAAAATAACAAATAAGTATCTGCACATACGGAACTGTCATTATTTTTGGAACATATTTAGCAATTTCTGGAGGTCAAGGAAAGAAACTTTTAACGTCGATAAGGTAGAGATCACGAGACCATGCTCTACTTTATCGACGTTGAAAGTTTCTGTTTTTGTTTGCTAGAAATAAGTTAAAGGGACTCAGTGGAACATTTGCGAAAATCGTTGAAAAAAAATACAGAAAAACTGCGATTCGTTAGCAAAGATAGCAAAACTAATTAGT
>JAAAKG020145598.1:0-10855 GCA_010014905.2 Druon quercuslanigerum | reverse complement strand
TTTTTATAACCCCTTCCTCACACTACTCCCCTCCCTACCGAGTGAGTCACGCCTACCCCGAAAGGGAAACGGCCTAACGGTGTAATAATAATAATAATAATAATAATATGATCCAATTTTAAAAACTGCAATCTTCAATTAACAATATCTCTCGACATATTTAAAATTTTGCAAAAACCTATGACCACATTATTCAGTGCCCCTGACATTAGAAAATATTAAACAAGATAGGAAATGTATGTGAAACTTTTTCCTTTTTAAAGACAATGCCCTAGATACGAAATATTTTAAACCGACTATCTATTACTTAGAAAAAAATAAGGTTCATCGCTCAAAATTGTTTGGCAGACTGCATTTGGATAATTTGAACAAAAATTTTGTGTAAACAAAATTTGTGTTGAGTCAATTTTTTTATGTAATAAAAATATACTAAGGATGGACAAACAATTTTTTGCATTTAACCACATATTTCTTTGCGTGCACAAAAACCCCAATTTTTTCTAAATGTGAGTGCATCTTTAACTTATCTTATAGTGATAATCTCTAGTAATTCATACAATATAAAAAAAGCATCAAGTTGTATAGAAGTTTCCTTTGCAAAAATAATTAATTTCAGATCATACTTTTGCGATTACGTTGATAAAATAGTAGCTAATACACGTGCACCAATAAAGGATAAACTTCCGAAAATGCAGGACCTCCGATTTATTTTCAACTCCTTACACTGATTTTCATGGTGAAACCACACAAAAAACCATAAAAATCATGGTTTTTTGCCCCCAGGAGTCATTGGAAAAGGGGAAGGGGGGCCTTAAATTATTTTTGTGATCAATCACAGAGGTTCCCTTCCGCCTCCACCAGGCGTTGGAAAAGGGGAATGGGTGCGACCTTATACGATTTCTGTGACCAGTCACATGGGTGCCTTTTTGTCCCCCAAAGGGATAGGGGTGAGACTTGCATTGAAATGAAAAAAATTACAAAACATAAAAATTACAAAAAAATATGCTCTTAAAAATACTCCAACCTTCCCGTGGCGAAGACCGTAAAAGATAATTTTCTCATGTACCTGAAGTTCTGAACATTTAAATGAACGAAATATTTCCTCCCAATTCCACTTTCTTCAGAAATATTGTTCCAGCTACAATTTAAAATAAGCATTATATTTTTTCTGTTAATTTATTATTTCCAATATAAATAAAGAAACAGTTAATAACTTTTTCTATAATAGTTTAAAAAGACATCAGCAAAAAAAAATTCGTTCATTTGAACGTTCAGAACTTCAAGCACCTGATTTTTTGGGAAAAAACTCTCATATTCGTAATCAGCGCGTCAAAATACATATGTATACGTAGTTTAGACAAAATCGGAGGTTCTATCGTTTGAGAAGTAAACCCAAATAATTAAAGTTAAATTTACAAGAATTGAAATAAATTAGAAAAAATGTAATTAATTCCAAAACTTCCGTTGATTTCGGTAAGATTGGAGTATATAAGAGCAATTCGCGGGTATTAAGAATAATTCAATGCATTGATAACGGTAATTTGGTGATTGTGAATTCCCTTTTTTTAAAGGTCCTTCGTAACTCATGCTTCGCATTCGATTTTGTCAAAAATGTGAACTTTGCTCCATTGTGTTGGACACTATTATATCAAATATATATTAAATATATTTCTGTTATTACTTAAATATTTGTTTTTTGTTTTGCATTATATTTTATTCTCAGCTACCCTGAAAAATTTATCATTTCTATAAATTTATATTATTATAATTATTTACAATTGTATTTAAAATAAATAAAAAAAACCGTCATCAGCGAACAAATCAGAGTGCAAAAGGAAATTAGAAACTTTCTTCGAAAGTTATCGTGTCGTCAGACAAAAGACATGCAAACCGACATTTTCGTAAAAACTGTTTTTTTCTGAATCAGGAGGTCTCAAAACGTAGAGAATTGACGAAAACTGTATGAGTCCAAAATCACATGATTCTAAGACACTCCATCATAAATGATGAGAGTGTAAAAATCCATTGAATTAGGTACAATTAGGAGACTTTAAAACATGTAAGAAAATTCTAAAGAATTCAAAAAAAATTCAAGATGAATTAATAAAAATTCAATGTAAATTCCAAATGAATTCTTTACTGTTTACTGCCCGAGCGAGAATATTTTTTCCGAGAGTGCGTTTACTGTCCGAGGGAAAAATCTACTTTCGTACCCTGTTGCATCTCATATTTTATTCCATTCTCGACTGCAGCCCTCTTTCAGCTGTGAAAAGCGGCCCTATAAGAATCTTATAAAATATCTTGAAACCTTTTTAAATATTTTGAAAGGTAAGATCTTTCCATTTCTTCTGAAATGCTAAGGAATTCATTATAAACGCATGATAATTTTTATGAATCCCTTTCCCTTAAAATCGTTAAAATCATTAGAAATCCCTTAAAATAGTTTTAATGTCTTGAAAATGCATTGGAGTCTTTTAAAATACCCTAAATTATTCAAAATCTGATGAAATACCATTAATTTAGTGAAACCAATGGAGAATTCTTTGGTATCTTTGAAGTCACCCTAAATTATTTCAAAACCTTTAAAATAGTTTGAAATCCCTGGAGATTTGTAAAGCTCTTAAAAACTTCAAGGTATTTTTAAAAATACGTTAAAATCTTTGAAATCCTTTGGAAGCACTTCAAATTATTATTAAATCTCACTTTAAATGTTACCTTGTATTTTACGCCTAGAAGTGATGCAAACTCAATGGGAAATGACTTCTACGGGGAAGATTTATCTAAAAGGACTCGCGGTTTATGGCAACCTGAGTAGAAATTTCGCCTATGTATCCTAGCTTTAAAACGTAGGATAGCTTCCGGAAGTTGCATCAGCTCAACAAAGACATAATCTTCAAGGAATTCTGGATGAATTTTTACACTAAGGGATGTGACCAATTTATTTCCGACAGCTTTTAGGTTTGATGCTTGTGATTCTGAATGCTTGCTTGGAGACTTCTTGTTTTACTCCTTTTATGCTCAGTTGCTTTTTAGTAATTTTGTTAAAAATCTTAAAGAAACACTCATTTTAAGCATCTTCAGTTAAAGTTCCAATTTTAAACCTTTTTGGTACTTTTGAAATTTTGTAGAATGTCAACTTGACTTATAAAATAAAATATATTTTTTCCAAATAAATACGTACTATGTTGGTAAACTTACGTCCATGCACACATGTTTTTTCTCAGAAGTTAAAAATTAATTTTTCTAACCAAAAATTTCGGTAGCAAATAACGAAATTGGAAAAATTTTAGTTAAAAAATTAAACAAAATTTCAAAGTCCAATGCACTTACCTAATTGAGAAATTTTCAAAGCAGCTCTGGTGTCTAAGAACTAGACAGGAACAGAATGTTAGGGCAGAAAAGCTTCACTACTAACTTCATCTTCAACAGTACTACGCTTGCGCAGAAAATTTATTGGGTCAACGCGCAAGAGTAAAACATACTGTCAGGAACTGCGCATGTGCAAAATCGCAAAGGGGAAATCCGAAAGGTTAAAAATGTTCTTTTAATGTACACAATTATTTTTTATTAATTTATAGCTTAGTAAAGAATTGCATAATGTTCTGAAAAGCGTACTTTATCAGTATTGATATACCGACAGTAATTTAAAACATCGGAAGTACACCTGCTCTTAATGGAAAGCATGTCGATTGTGAAATTTATTTCCAATCGAAAATCACTCGCGTGCCAAAACTGGTATCATTTATTTTTAAACTTAAAACGATACGTATAAGTCCACCTGTGCTATTAATTCGCACCATCGAAAAATGATGAAGGCGGTTATCGGCAATAAAGATATATCTTTAAAAACTACGATACTCGAGTAAAAAACGTGAGCAATAAATTAGTTGTAGAGATAAAAAGAATCTATAACAAACTGAAAGTTTCTATAATTACTATCTTCTCTATAGAAGTGTATTTTCCAAGTGTTCCCATCGGATTTAAGATTGACGTGCCTGTAATAAAATGCAAATAAATGCGTCCGTTCCAATTTAATAGTAGCTCTAATCTCCGATCGTTTCCTAACTGAAGGATGCCATGTGCTATTCACGAATTCAAAGCCAGTATAAAGAGATTGACGTTTATTAAGTCATTAGCATGAGCAGCCACTTTGTTCGGCCCCGGGATATAAAAATAATTGAAAACATAAAGAGTTAAGACATTTTTATATTGAATTGAAAAGATTATCCTAGCTGAAAAATTCAGGGTATTAAATTCAATACAGTGAGTGAAAAGTATATGAGAATTTAAATTCGATCTAACTAAGCCAATTAGTAAGTTCTGTGTATTTGCATTTTGAATCAAGGAAACCTACTTTTTAAGATCTCCTGAAATAATCCGCTTCGAATTCTTCGAACAACTGTTACATTTGACAATACGTTATGAGTGATTTATACACGAAGACGATTTATTCAGTAAATGTTAGAATAAATTTGTTAGAAGTCGGACGGAACGAATAAAATTTCCCTAAATTCTACAATTCATTCGGTAAATCAAGACTCGCGGTGGCGAATGGGCGCAGAGTATTAAGAAAGGTAGAAAAGGTTCTAAATATCTATTCGATAAACAAAATTTGTCAATTCATAGGATATCTTCACCAAACTACTATAATCGAATTATAAAAAAATACCAAAACTAAATTATCGACTTCGATAAAACTTTGCATAAAAATAGCAAATATGTACCCCTTTTTTTAGGAGAAAATAATAAAAATAGTCAAGAAGGTGTGAATTTGGAATCATGAAACTTTTTATAAATATAATTACCAACTTTCAAAATATTCAAACACACATCTAATGATATACTAAGTAAGTCATATTAATTTGTATGCGATTGTATTATTTTATTTATTAATATATAAATAGAAGTGATTTTTTCATAAAAAGGAACTAATCTAATGAATTAGTTGAATAAATAATTGTTTTTATAAGAAAAATAAATTGAAATGTTAGAAAAATGATAAAAGATCAATAAATTTAGAAGACCTGCAATATAATTTATAATTATTATGTTACCATTCGTATTTTTATTATTTAAAGACAATAATAGGCCCACCAAATGTTTTTAATTTTTGGATTCTATTAAGATATCAATTTATTTTTTTTATCGAAAAAAAGGACTTAACTGATTTACTGAATTTATTCCTTTTATCAAAACTAATTCTATTTATAAAATTTCTACTATTCGTATTTGGCGTTATTTTTCGATTTCACAACTTTGAGTGCCTTTAACCCATTAAGTCCTGACTGGACACATTTTTAAGATTTTTTTCAACGGCTCTATTAACTATGAAAACGCTCATAGAAAAAATAGACAATACCTATTTCCGATGTAAAATTGTGTGAAATTTCGATTTATGCAGCCAGAATTTAAAAAAAATTCATATTTGAAAAGTCATATTTGTTCATTCAAGAAAAAAACTAATTGTCAAATGAAAAAAAGAATATTTGTAATTTTTTGATAAAAATAATCGGTAGATTTTTCTTATTTTTGCATTTGAAGTGTCTATGAACTCTAAACTTCAAAATGTAATGGTAGGTTTTTTCAAATTAAACATGGCAGCATCCAATATGGCGGCTTAATTTTCAAAATTTTTTTATTTTTACGATACTTTTTCCTGCACTAAAATTTTTTTTCAATTTTGATTAAAATTACTGCAAGATGGTTTTTTAGGTCGCTGATTGAAAAACTACTATCCAGATTTTAAAAATTCAAGATGGTGGATCTAATATAGCTGCCAAAAATTTGAAAAATTGTTCAATTTTCATGGAAATGTGAATTGGAAGGTTATGGATCTCGTTTCTTAGCCACTATATACTATATGTCGTTGCCCGGCTTTCACTATCTTAAATTTTGAAAATCTAATAACAGATTCGTAATGAGCAATCCAAAAAACCCCTCTATAAAAATTTCTATGAAAATTTTTGTCAGCCATATTGGATCCCCCATCTTGAATTTTTTTAAAGTCTGATAGTAGATTCTCGATCAGCGACCCAAAAAACCATCTTGCACTTATTTTTATCAAAATTATACAAAAATTGTTAGTGCAGGAAAAAGTACCGTACAAATCTAAAAATTTTGAATTTAAGACGCCATATTGAACACTTTTAATGCACGAATCAAAAAAATCTACCAACGATTTCGATCCGAAAATTACAAATTAAAAACTTTTTTCATTCGGCAATTCGTGTTTTTTGTTAAATAAAAACTATAACTTTTTAAACTTCCTTTTTTTTTTAATTCTAACTGCAGAAATTGAAAGCTCAGACAATTTTATGTCGGAAATAAGTATTCTCGATTTTTTCTATGACCGATTTCATAGTCAATAGAGCGGTTGAAAAAAATCTTTAAAATGTGTCCAGTTAGGACTTAATGGGTTAAGATAAATAAAACATGAAAATTCATGCAGGAAAACCTCTTTCATAAAAGGAATTAATTTAATTAATTAGTTTAGTCAATAATTTTCTTCATAATAAAAATAAATTAATATCTTAGAAGAATAAAAAAAACAATTAGCGGGTCTGTTATAGTAGTTTAAGAATAAATATAAATAAGGCAACATAAAATTAATATCATTAATGAAGTATATTACTGGCCAATCAAATTTTTTTGACGACCAAATGCTGCACAATAATACATCAAATTGCTTAGTATATTTTCATATAATTCCTATCAAATTTACCGAAATTTCACTCGACCCGACTTTTGCCAAATTTATTGTAACGCTCACGGAACAAATTTTCGCCATGTATTTATGTTTCAATTTAAGCTTAAAAATTCAAGATTATTTTCAGATACAAAATCCCGTGGCCCCTGATAATGACAGAAATATAATTACCATACTGATATAAAATTTGTGTATATAATTCCCACCAAAAAAACGAATACACAAATATCTCTCCAACTCATGCATCTCCATTATTTCTTTGGCTTGCACCCCAGATTTTAGTACACAGAATGTATTGTACAGGAATAAAGTCATTTGTATTCAGAGGGTCATTAACAAAATTAAAATGTCGAAGATTAACCCTCGCATGGAGTATAAAAAAAGTGCAGAGTCTTAATTCTAGATTTCTTCGAGATGAGTTGCAAGAGGGACCTTGAATGAAATCTACTTGTACAATTGCCAATTATTAACCCCCTATAATTAATCTTTGTCTTCCGTCTGTGTGAAACCTTTGCGAACACTTGATCGCGAAGAATACGAAGATGCTGTTGGTGGAAAAGGGATAAAAGGGGATTGAGAGAACGAGAAATAGGTCAGGGGATGAAAAAAAAAGATACTGACCGCGAAAGAGTGAGAGAGAGAGAGAATGAGAAGATAAGATAATAAGAGAGCGAGAGAGAAAAGAGAGCGCCATAATTATTGGGCGGTTGATTCACCTGTTGGCATTATGTAGGAATCGCTACCGACAAATTCACACACTCGCGTATGTGCACACATGCATGTGAATTGTGACGTCAGAGAAGAAGTGTTTGACATACGGGAATATTAATCACTATTTCTTAGTGAGTACTTTATTGCGAATTTATATGTATATCCAAAATAATATTTTGAAACAGTATTTTGAGTTCCAATAAGGCTTCTCACGTTATTAGATGTTAATTGTGACATTTCATTTATTATTTTATTTTTAAACATTTTTTAAATATTTTTTCAAGAAAATGTTACAGGTTTTATTTATTAATTCAAAATGTTTTTAAAAAGGGTGGCCATTAGAAAAAATATCCATACAATTACAGGTTTCAAAAAAATTTCAATTTCAACTTGAAATATTACAAAAAGAATCTCTAATTTTAAATCAAATTCAGAACGATCCTAAATTTTAGAAGTTCAAAATTGAAATTAGACATTCAAAATCGAACAATTTTGAAGCGAAATAATCAATATTGTAGAAATTCGAAGCTTTTGAAAATAGACATTCTATGAGTGAGAAGCCTGTAAAACTGTACAATTCTGTTTAAAAATCGTCAAATAATAACAATTTTTATTTAGAGGTCTTCAAGCTAAGAAATAATTCAAATCGAACCTTTTTTAAACCAAGTTTTTTCATAATGAAAATATTTAAAATGAAACAATTTGAAATTTAGAGGGCACCTGATGAAATCAAATCTGACGCATTGAAAATTTGAACTAAAAATTCTTCAAATATTCAAACTTTGAATTTGACATTGAACAGGATTGAGTGATTGAAATTGCCTTGTTTATTAATTGTTGACCTGAGCAATAATGAATATTTGGAATTTAACTATTTAATTAACATGACTTCCAAGGGAACATTTTACAACTTCGAACAATTCAAAATTGAACAAAACCGTTCTTAACGTTTCAATTAAAAATTGTAACACTTTAATCACTTTTTATTGAAAAATGCAATGATCTTAGCGCTTTCTATTTAAAATAATTTCTTCCAGCTTGAAATAAAATATTATAATTTCAAAAAATTAAAATCATTCAATTTCGCATGTCACTACAGTTTCAAGTTATTCAACTTCTTTCGTTTCAAAATTATTTCTACTATTAAAGTATTAAAAGGCTTTTATTTATAAGATTGCCACTTGAAACAATTTAAATAAAAACCAAATAATTTAAATTTTGCAGTCTATAATTATTTAACACTGTCAATACAAATTCAAAACTTATAGTACAAATTCTTTTTTCTAATGTATACTAAAGACTTCAAACTTAAAATTGTGCAAATATATAAAAGTTGCGCAATTTTATGCATTATTAAGGCTTTTTATATATAAAATACAATTTGTAGAATCTTATAGGGCTCTATTTCAGAATCTTGAAAGTGCGGTTTTTTCAATATTTAAACATAAAATGTCTCTACTAAACTGGAATTTAGAATTAGAAACACTGGATTTACGAATTGCCAGAATTGCTGCGTAGTCAAGCATGTCAAACTTCATGAGGGCCGCAAAATCAGCACATTAGTTGCATCAGGTTGCGTCAGATGTCGAAATTCAACAGAATCGGTTCATACAGCCCTGGCTGTTCATACGTTTGGATTCCCCGGAGACAAGGTCAAGGCCACTGCAAGCCATGCCTGCATGTACTCTTCATTCCAGGTTCCAGTGTGTTGAAGCTTTTACTTAGAAACTGTCCAATTTACAAGAATTTACATAAAACTAATTAATTAATTTTACATATTAGACATAGAATTAAAATGATCTAATATAGCAAAAAGTTTCGACCTAAAATTATACAATTTTGAGAAATTTACATTTCAAACCAAACAATGTTGTGTACTTTATTCTAATATCATTGATTATTTTTGTGGTTGAATATGAACTAATCTGTTTAGATTAATACATTTTCCAGAAAAGTAAAAGAAATAATAAAAAATTCATGCATTTCTAAAATTGCGCATATTAAAATTAATTATTTTTGCACAAATTTAAATAAAAAGGCTTCTTTTAAGAAATTAAGGTAAAATTTTTTGGACGTAAATAAAAGAACTTTTAAAATATTTATAAGCAAAACCATGCAGATTGGAACAAATCATGAGTTTATTGCCTCTATTTAAAAATGTGTATTTAAGATTGAAACGTAATCTATTTTATTCTGAATAAATTGTACATTCTTTTGAAAGTGCGAAGGGAACTTACTTGCACGCACAGGCTTGAAATTCTAAATTTGTCAGTTCTTAACTTATGACTGTTCCAAATTGTGAAATAAAAAAAGTATAGACTTAAAAATAAAAATTTTAATATTCAAGTTTTAAGAATTAAACTGTTCCACAATTGGATTTTAAAATTAAACAATCAAAACTTAAATATACTTCAAATTGAAATTTTTCTATTGAAATCGAGTAAACAGTTTAAAGAATCTCAAAACGAAACCGTAGAATTTTATGCGTACACATTTCTTAGAATATTAAGGGACGTTCAAATTCATTGGATAGTTTTTTTGTGACTAAAATGAGTAAATAGACAAATTCCTAGCCAGGACCAAATTCAACGTCATTTTTGTGTACTTTAAAACAATTAGAATAATTGCAATAATTTGCAAGTGGACACCAAGATTTAAAGTTATGAACCCGCCGCATTTTATCGTCTCTTATATGCCAACCAATGTTTAAAAACCGTTGCTGAAACTTTCGCAAATATTTGACAGTATACAAAGTAGAGGAGAAGAACTCCATGAGAATTCTCTTCATATTCATATCTTTGTCGGCATAACTCTACTAATTAAATAAATTTTAATAGCGGTTTTGTCAGTTAAAATACATTGTATACCAAAAATGTATATCCGTGCAATCGAGTTCCTCATTTCCTGTCAACGGAAGTAGGAAGATGAATTGTTGAAAGATCCGGTGGGCTAAAACTATTGTATCTTCATTTTAAGCCGCCTAATTGCGTTAATTACCGCTTAGCGTGAATTTCGTGACGGGTTTCGTGTTTTAGTACTTGATAACAATGTGCCGTGGTTAAGAAAAAGTTATTTTTTAGCGTAAGGAAGGAAGCCTAATGATAGGAATGAAAGATGGAAATGCACGAAATTAAAAAGGTAGCGCGTAAGAAAGGATGCTTATGCATGAAAGCGTAATTTGTGCAACGATGAATGAGACAAAGTGGCCCTCGAGGCCTTGCCATAAGTTTCTCGCCGACTGTTTTACGTGTACTCTACACCCGGTATTATCAAGAATGAGATCCAACCGAGAAAGCAACATTATTACCGCGACAGTTATAATTAATTCTCATTGTCAGCGCTCTGTCTATATATATGTATGTATGTATCTTTATTACCTTTAAGAATACAAAATTCTATGGCAAGGGATAGCCAATATTAACTAAAATAAAAGAAATA